>JACXGK010000050.1:80620-146082 GCA_016801125.1 Novumbra hubbsi
CCCCCCCCCCCCCCTCTCTCTGTTACTTCTACCTGCGGTGCTCTCCTCCAGCCAGGAGACTCCAGTGGTGACCCCCTGTGGAGACACAGTAGATCAAAGTAAGTCCCATTGACACGACTGTAGAACCGGAGACCGTCACCTAATAGACGTGGCAGGTCAACACTGGGACACTTCTATTAAATACACTTCATCCACAGGCTAGGGTGTCCATTCATAGTTTCCTTTTAAACTGAGGCCTCTTTTGGTGAGCCCACAGCTGATGCAACCCCACAGCTGATGTTAGACGTTTGGCCCCACTTACCCATTCAAGCTTTTGACTGGTATTGTACATGTTAGAGAAACATAATGCAGCGAAGTGGTTACCGGATCATCTGATGGAAATAACGAAAGGAAACTATCCGTTCGTTTTGGGATGGTATCGGGCGCTTATTGTAAGGATCACTCAGTATGTTAAAATATCAGTAGCTGATTTTAATACATATTTTAAGGCCACAGTCATTCCATGTTGATCGTACATTATGTTAATTAGGTGCTTTTAATAAGTGTTGTAAAAACAAGAGAATCGACAACTTGTTGTGTACCTCGTTTACACCGCTTCCAGATACGTGTCCTAGTACACTCCAACGTATATTTGCAGTTGTACATTCGCCGACTGAATCCACGGCAGAGATATTGACCAGATACTATAAGCAGGTGCATGTCTGCAAGCTTCATCACACCATTTCCCGAGTCATTGACATTGTGTGTGGTGTATAAACACATTGAAAACAAACAATCACCCAGGGCAGACTCCGCACCTCAAAACATGTTCAAAGCCCGGCGTGTACTGTAAACACTAAACATGGCTGACCTTTCTCCCGACCGCGCCACCTTCATGCTGGAGATGTTCCCACCTCAATCCAGTGTTTGCGTTAAGACTTCATCGTGAACTGGGTGAGACATGTTGTGGATTAAATTTTTCCGCTCAGTCTGGCGGTTTCATTATGATATTGGTCCAGTTGTATTCTCCGTCCGCACTCGGGGTGTTCCTCTGTCTGTCATCCGCATACATTTAACATGGCCACTCCGTCTCGACATGAAGCTGAAATAGGTGGTCCTTCCGAGTGTGCAGTCGATGAATGGCGGTGCAGTTTCTTCTTTCATGCTTTATGGAATGAAAACCGCTTGTCTAATGTGCAGTGCAGGTATTGGGAGATGAGGGGCTTGTGTAGCAAGGCAACTCTTAGATCACATAGACATCTGGTGGGGGCTAATGAAGGACCGACTAATCCCCTGGATCAATACATCACTGACTCACTATTATGTTGTAACCTTCATATTGTTTAGTTATTGGTTTTGGTATGTTGACAACATGTGATTCTGTGTCTTCGTATTTTGAGGACATGTCGTGTTACTGTTTCTTGGCATGTTGAAGATGTGATACTGTATGTTAAAGACATGGTTTGATACTGCGTCTTGGTTTGTTGAGGACAGGTGGTGATGCTGTATCTTGGTCTGTTGATTACATTTGTTTCTGTGGTACTGCGTCTTGAAAGTTTGATGTGGCTGGTTGTTCGAGTAGTCGTGGGGTTCCGTTAAGATGTTCTGGCGTGTTCTCTGTTTAATCACTGTATTTGTTGTTTGCAATGCCCAGATACATTCTTGTCATGTCAAGATTTCTTTGCTTGCAAACCGCTTGATATTGAATGGAACAAATGAATGTTGTGTTATCTCATAATGTAAATGAACCCTCTAAATATTTCCCCCACCTTCTGAGGAAGCGAGGTATTTACATAACCGGTTTGGCTTTTAATACTTGTGGAAATTGTAACGTTTCTCTAATTTTCCAATTATTATTTTAATTTTTAAAACGTGCGTTTGAATAAGCAGTGCGCTGAATTTCATTTTGTGATCACCGACATAAATTACATTATTGAAAGCTAACACAAAAATAAAAGACGCTCCTTGATAGCTCTTTCAGCAAAGTATTTGATGAATATGACAGACAGCCCTTTGCATGTAAATGCATTCCTAAACTCCCAATTACTAGGCACTTTTAAATATTGATTAAAGAAGACAAGGACACAGACGTGAAGCACTTAGGAATGCATGAAGCCCGCAGCTTTTGAAACCGTGCCATTATCAACTACTTCTGAACCTTTAGTGCTGTTCTTCCCACTAACTGCCGCCTGGTGATGGGAAACGGTGTCATTTCGTTTTTGCTGATATTGCATGAGGGCTGTGCACCGTAGATGTATGGTGAAATAATCAATTAGCAATGGTCATCGCTGATGTAAGCCTACAATGCAAGCCCTGCGTGGAATGTATTCTGGCACTTTGTTTAAAAGCACTTATAGCACCTTTTATTATTATGTCTGTCCGAGGAAAGTACATTCCCCCATACCCTTGATAAAGATCTGATTAAAAGCAATCACGCATTTCTATAGAATGCATGAGAGTAATTGATGATCCATATAAATGTGTGGCAATTTTAAGGACCTTAGGCTAAGTGATTACCCTACACTCCACCCCCCCTAAATGATAATTTTCCATGGACATCAAGAAATACACTTATTATTACACAAAATGATGGCGGCATATGTTGTTATCCTACAAATACTAACTAAATACATCCACTAAAATCATGTCCTTTGAGGTAGAGAAAGTATATCCTGCTATGTGGTCCACCGTGCGGTGCCGGTATTCTGCAATATTGTCTAGAATGACGACCTTGAGGCTTTGATTTATTTATTTGGGGTCCAAACCAGATGACATAATGCCCCCCTACTGACTTTGTTGTACAACTCATTGAATGCTCACTGAAAACGCAAAGTGTTCTTGTTTCAAGATGAAGTATATAGACGGGAGAAAGGGACATCCATGGGAGCTTGTTTAGCCCCAAACTACTTGTTTTTTGGACTATGGGAGGAACGCTACAAACATTCTACCATCAATATTTATAAAGACAAGATTGTCTGGTGGGGATGTTACACTGATGATGTTATTCTGGTTTTTTGGCTGTGAACAGGAACTTCTGGACTTGTCTATGTGAATCTTACCAATGCACATAAAAAAACGGAGTTTCAAACCGAAGCACATTACTCCATGCAGACAGTTTGCAGCCTTCTGAGCTTACAAACAACTTCCCTTTTGGACTAAGATGCATCTGTGACTCTGACGAGGACTAATCTGGTGACATGCAGCACTGTTTTGGGCAGAGCTTACAAATCTGAGGTTCTCACACAAGCCAACAACGGAGCCCTGTCGCTCTATGGAAACGAACCACTTTGTCACAAGCATAAACAAAAGGCTTAAAAGCCTTTACTTTGTGACAGTACAGTAAAGAATCTGTCCGTATCAAAGTATTATCCAATGGAATGGAGACATAATCCGCCGTGTCACTGTACTATGTGTTTTTACAGAGCCTCCTGGTGTCAGTTCCCGGCACGCCCCCACAGTCTTTCGGCTAGTAAACGGAAACCTTGGCTGGAGCCATCAAAGGGCAACTTATGCTCTGGCAATTGTAACTACTGTGTCAACATGGTAAGAGGTGACTGATTTAGAGACGTTAACAACACGACTTACCATTGTACGTGTTGTGTGTGTAGACTAGAATAGCAGGACACGGGTATGACTTTCACACAGGTGACCATTCTATTGCTAAACATCGTTTGGAAATAAAGCATGGAAGAGACAGTACTTTGCCGATTGCTGGCATTGAGGTCATCTTGTTAGGTTCTAATTGTGGCAATAAATTAAAATGCCTGAAGCAATGTGAGAAATATTGTATATACAATCTTAAAGGTACCACTTATCTAGGTCTAAATGAGGACATTGACTACTCTCCTCTTCTATAGTTTGTACCATGTTTCTGAACAGTGTTCAATGGGTGTTCATATAGATGTAGGTGTTCTTCAAGTTGTGTATAAATATAAAATAACTGTTGGTTATTTTTGTAATGCTGGTCCCTAGTGGTCACGAGGCACAATGTCAACCAGTCTTTTTGACGCAGGTGTTCATTGGCTATGTAAGTGTCTCTCCCACTATGTTCCAAACACCAGTTATACCATGTACTTAGCCCCTACAATAAATGCTTTTTCATTGGACAAAAATACCACCAGTGCTTTCGTTTGGGTCTTGTGTACCACTAAGTACCCCTTTGTCCTTGTTTTGTTTTGGGTTGTCTGTTGCTCGAACAAACCTCCATTACATGGACAATGAATAGACTGAACATGGGTATTTGTCAGTAGTTGTACATCTCCCGAGCCCCCTGATGGTCCTTGGCTGTGTCTCGGCCCTCCCAGTCTGGTTGTCCACACGCAGAGTGGATGAGGACCCCATGCGCCCCTGGCTGTGGCAGACGGTGGAAGTGTGTCCACCGCGGCCCCCCGCTTCCTGTTTCAGCCGATGGGGGACAGGACTGGTTGTTGCCTCCCAGTTGGTCTGCCATCTGTGGCGGGACTCGGAGCGCTACTCTGAGAGCCTGTACTGTACGCTCTCAAAAAGTACAGGTCGTTTTCCCACGGTGGTTTTTATTTGGTGAGCCGTTTAATCCCTCCGTCTTCTCTCCGACCCGGCGCGCATAACACCTGCTTGCATTCCTGGAGGGGGAGCGAAGAGGATGCATCGTCTGAACGGGCGACCGGACGAAGGCATGTTGTCAGCTTCACTTTGTTACCAGAGACACCAGGGCACCATGCAGGCGTTGTTAACAGAAGCCTGCGATGCTCCGTAATGGAGATGTTGTCCCCACCGTGACTTAGGCTACCTTTTTCTTATTGTTCTTATTTTTTTTAAAGGGATGTTCGTCATCTCTCTGGCACTTTTGCTCCACTTTTTCAGCATTGCGTAGGAGTATAGTATTCCATGATCATAATTATAACCTACCCATTGGACCCATCTGCGTTTCCAATTCTGTTGAGTGGCGTGAACGTGGGCGATGCAGGCATCTACCTGTTCTGCTTTTGACACGGGCGATACAGGGTGCTGTTGGGAACCGGGGGTATCTCCTGGGGAGATATTACACAACTGTTATGGAAAATAAAAAGATATGTAAAAACACACACAACTGCCCTGGATTCTTTACGCTATCTGCCGCTGTCCAACTCTGTTTCTCTCGTATGGAAATTTAAATGGAATATCATGATCTGAATTGTGCTATTTCAATATTCAAATGTTAATACAAAACAATTGAAAGCTCCATGGGTCTAACTATTTGCATGCGTTTCTGTTTGTTACTGTGTAACAGAGATTATGTGGCAAAGCGAGAGTGGGGAACTGGCGAGAGGTGTGCAAACATTTTGCAGGAAAATTAAACAACGAAGAGTGTTAATGTGTACGCACTCCCATGCCATAGACTTCATAGTTGTACTGAGCATCACACCCAATGTATTTTTTTCGGTATTCTGTCGTGAAACACACTACCTTTTAAAAAGGTTGGGGTCACTTAGAAATGTTTTTGTTTTCCATTAAAAACAGGTGAAATGAGTATGAATAGGGACTATAGCAAAATGTTACGACATTTTAGTGGTCAGTTTGTTAAGCTAGTTCAATGAGATTTGGCCCCGCCTCCCACGCGTTTGTTTTGGCTTGATGGACGCTTCTACAGTCAAGAATGGTTGAGCTCCAGTAACTGCTGGCCAGTCCATTGTAGACCGAATACCAGACCGCTTCTTCCCTAAATAGATCTTGCAAATTTAGGTGCTGTGCTTTGGGTAATTGTCTTGTTGTAAGAGGATATTTACTCCAATCAGTTGTCCTCCGCTGGGTGTGGCATTGCGTTACAAATGGAGTGAAAGCCTTCTTTCAAAATCCCTTCTACCCTGTACAAATCTCCCATTTTGCCCTCACCAAAGCACCCCCAGACCATTACAATAGCTTTTGTCATGCTTGGCAGATGGTGTCCTGCATCTTTTAATTTGGTCTGCGTTGTGCAAATGTTGTTCTTTGTGATCCGAACACTTCAAACTTTGTCGGTCCATAACACTTCCAATCTTATTTTGTCCAGTGTTTGTGTTCTTTTGCACCATCTTTTTATTTTTATTTGCCAGTCTGAATCATCTCGGAGTGCCCTTTCACTGTTGACTGTTGTGGCTGTTGTTTTGTAGGTGCTATTTAATGAAGCTGCCAGTTGACCTGTGAGGCGTCTGTTTCCTAAACTAGATGTATTTGTCTTCTTACTCAGTTGTGCACCAGAGCCTCCCACTCTTCTTTCTATTCTGCAGCCAGTTGATGCTACTTTGTGAGTAGTACACCACCTTGTATCTCCAGTCTCTTGGCATAGAATAGCCATTTCTCAGAACAAGGATACATTCAGATGAGTCATTTGTTTCTGGATGTTTTGAGCTTGTATTCGAACCCAGAATTGCAGAAGCTACAGATACTAAACCAGTTTTAAGAAGATAGGGTCACTTTCAAAGACATTTGAAAGTGACCCCAAACCTGGTTGTTCTTCAATGCATGCTTAATAGGCAGGGTTTGTAAACCCCTAGAGGTTTTCTCAAAGGATCCAACATTCTTGAATGACAACTCGATTCCCAAACGGACTGTTCTGATGGACTGGGCATCCCTGTTACTCAATGGGTTCCAGCATAATGGATGCTATTGTCTCCTCAGCAGATGTTTGTTTGAAAACTCTGCTTGCTCTCTTGTTCTTAGAAATATATGTTACACCCAACAAGCAGCCCTCTCTCCTCCTCCATGTTTAGTGTGGGAATGAGCCTGGAGGTCAAGCCATGGAAGGACAGACGGATGGAAGTGTGTTGAGGGGGTTAGCCGTACCCAACCATTATTTGACAGGGTTTAACATGGTGAAAGATTGCCAGCGCGAGCTGTGACATCTGTAGCAAGAATCAACACGAACTGTAATTAAGTGGAATCAGCTCTTTTTAATTCTATTTGCTACGTAATAACAGGGCAGTAATGAATCATTTAAGGGAAGGTGCTGCCATTGTACCCTTTTTCTCCTGCATTTAAATTTAGCCAGTGTCACTGTCCAGCACTGTGATTAATTGGATTTCACTCTTGACTATGCATCTCCATGAAATATCTCTTTCCGTCTGTCATTAAACTTCACATGGAAATTGGTTCTATATATCCAATCAGGTACTGCTGACATGCTGGGGAAGGTGGACTAGATTAGTAAAGAAACTTGCTATTAGCATCTCCTGCCATCCATAGAAAGGATTGTTTGGGGTTGCTGTTCTTGTATCAAATCATTTAGGTGTGTGCGCATCCCCGAAATTACATTGACCAATTCTGTCTGATAATAGGATGTAGAGCTACATGGTTATGGTCTTTCTGAAGGATATGTTTTGTCTTGTTGCTGCTAGACCTGAGATCTGGGAGAGGCCTGCCCTAAACAGTGAAGACTGACCAGTCAGCCAGAGATTAGCTGGCCTGTCAAATGAAGATTAGGCCGTCATTTCTTCATCTAATCCCTGTAAATCTCTCACGGAAAGAACTTTGGGAACACAGAGCTGTTACCGGAGCTCGGATTTACAGCCTGTCTGTCTCTGCATTTACACCTCGGTGAACAACACACGCTGTTGTTTTCAGTTGATGTGGTCAATTCTAAAAATGTTTGGATTACTGAATGGCAGTTTACTTTTGAACACTATCCTTAGGTTTTCATGGTTATTAGGTCGTTTACTATTTAATTACTGTTTACTGGTTTCCAGGGTTAACTTCTTGTGTAGCAGCTAGCAGCACAGTCTTTTTCAGAAAGCAAGTTAGACAGGGCTTTGATAGTCATTTAGTCTGTGTAAACTATGCAAAGGTTTTGGACAAGCGTAAGCTTTTCCAGTTAAATATTATAATGTTAAGCTATTGGGATGTATCACTTCAGTTTCCTCTTCAACATTGCTGATCATTCTTTTTATTGAATTATTCATTTGTGTTGAATTATTGAATGAAGTTAATTTCTGATCAAATTAATATTAACACTCTCTGAAATATTCATGATGGATGTTAAAAACGATCACATTGCAGTACCATTATCATAATCACCAACAGACACAGGAAAAGGACGTCACAAGTCAAGCGCACAGGGTCTGACCCACCGCATGGTGATATGTGCATTTGGGTTCTTAGCTCTCCCTCCAGGGTCAGTTTATACAGATTAACCACTGCACATTTAGTTGTCTGTGTGCTTCGTGTTCTGACCAGTGTCATGGAACACTGTAGCTCGGGGCCCCAGGTGATGACAGGGGGTGGAGCTTGACGACTCTTCGTCTGCATGTGATCTGTCACAATTCGCCTGACTCCAGATCAGTCAGAGGGCAAGAGGTGAAAGGTACAGAGATACTTTGAGCCCTGTGTATGGGCTTCTTTCAACTATCTGATTGACAGGCCGTGCCCCAATGAGAAGCATTGTTCACCGTTCTTTTGATGAACTCTTCTCATCACGTCTCGTCTGACAGTACAACTTTCTAAACTGAGAGGATATTTGGTTGAGCATGGCAGTTGTTAAAAACAGCTTCTTTTTGGATTTTCTCATACTTCCAATTATGAAATATACTTAAACTAATAGATCTGATCTTTAATGGAAAAAAAAAGTTTTCATTGGTTTTTATCAGATTCAGAAAATGTCTGAGATTCTTCGAGGTCTTCAGTTTGTACCCGCAGTTGCCCTATTGTGTAAATAAAATATGGAAATCTGAAAAAAACACACCATTAATGGAACCTTTATGAAAAGCACCTTAAAATATGGTAACATTAATTATGTTTAAAATGTTAATGCCTGTTGAGAGCATAATAAAGAAGACATGAAAGACTCACTATTCAAAATCTGATAGCCAGGGAGCGGTAAACGATTTCAAATATTTGATATTTAAATTATTTTCAAATGAACAGAGACGCGAGCAGAGCGAAGGGGATAGTTTCCCCTGGTGATACTCGGGGCGCCTTTGTTTCCTCGGTGCGTCTCCGGCTCATTAATGTTCTGGGCGTGTGAGGGAACCAGCAGCACTGTACTCCACACAACCCGTGGCAGTGAGACCCCGGGCCCCGACGCATGCATGCAGAACACACTGAACACACGGAAATCCCTCAGCCTTTTAAAGTCCACCGGCTCTTTCAGGAAGGGCCGACCGCCGAGCGGTCCTGTTTAAAATGACAATAGTCTAATTAACTCGACCTCCGTGTCACTTCTCAGAACGGCTGCCGGCCCACCACTTTCCGTCTGAAAACCCTTTGTCTTCGCGCGGTCCAAAAATAAGATCGTTTTCATTTCTTTTTTTTTCAATTTTTTTTCTCCTGCGGAAAACGCCTCCACCCCTTCGATGAGATTTGCTAATGGCAATTATTTTTTTTTAGAAGCTAATTAAATCTAGGCAAGGTTTCAGTTTTTTTTCCCCCCTCGTCTTTGGAATTCTTGAGGGATTCGTCAGTTGGGGGATAGCGCTACGTGGACCTTCGAGCACTGTTAGTCGTTTAAAATATTATATACAATTATAACACGGTCTGTTTGTGCTCAACCTGATTTTATTTCAAACACACTTAATTACACTCACTCTCCAGTGATCTCGGTCCCGGGAGCCACCGAAGACAGTGGAATTTATCCCTGTGGTTCCCTCAACCTCTGGCCCTCAACCTCTGGCCCTCAACCTCTGGCCCACAAGCTTTGGCCCTCAATCTCAGTGGGCACACAGACAAGCACACAGAGAAACAGACCGAGTGAGAGTAATGGAGGATTGAACTCGTTCTATAGCAAAGTTTGAACTAGATAACAGTTTCATCTTTCTTGCTCCACAATAGACACATTTGAAAGAGGGATTCGGCCGTCGCCACACAGTCTATCGCCATGATTTGAAACTCATCTAAAGCAAGTGGGAGCGGGGGGGCACAACAAAAAAAAACTTAATGACCGAACTGGAAACGTCTTTCTGTTCTATAATCCTTCTGTTGGTGATTAAGGTCTATGGGGAGATAATTATGCTTTAGTCTTGAGTTAATGAAACGAAATCTTCTCGTCTTCTGAAAGGAAGGGCAGATCTTTTGTGCCGCTATCAGTAGACATCTCCCACCCTTGACAAGGCTCATTGAGAATTGGTTTTGTTTTAAGGTTGGAGTCCCCCACCCGCCCTCTCACCCAAAGCCCCCTGTCCCTGTCCCCCCTCGCCTGTCAGTCTGGGGCTGATTTGAAGGATCTCTCACTAAAGCCAGTCTCTCCCTCTCCGGCGCTGCTGGAATCAGAACACTGGTGTTTGGAGGCAGGTAGAAAAGGAAAACCTCACATGTCCTCTGGGATGTGTGCCGAACGGACACGCAGAACCACCTCAGAGCGCGTTGAGCCCGACGCCCTGAGGTAAATACCCTCCAACACCACTACCAAGAAGTAGCCTCAAATGACACCAATCCAAATGTATTAAAGCTGTATAGAACACACAGGTTTTAATCTGCCGCAGACACACGGCAACGACAACAAAGAGGCTGCGTGTATAATTCGACGTCTAAAGTCATTTTGGAAATCTGTGAGAGTGAAGCTTGGAAAATCCACCGCTTGGGATCAGCCGTGGAGCCCGAACCTGCGGACAGAGAACGCATATTTAACTGTCCTGGTGGAGGTTTCACATCTGGTGTGTGACGCTGGGCCGGTCCACTCCACGGCCCGGGCCGTCCCTCCTCCCCCCGGACACCGCTCTCACGTTTCATCATCGGTTCCCCAGCGATGAGGCACTCCGGCATGAGCTGGATCTATCTGTTGTTATTATTTTCCGCTGATAATTGGCTTGAACAATGGAATGCCTGTGTCCCCCTGCCTTTGAAACCGTAAACCCTGTTTATTTTCCAGAGGTCTAATTTCTTCCCTTCGAACCTCTTGCCTTCTATCTCCCTTGCTCTTTCTCTCTCTCTCGCTGGCCCTCCTCTCCCCCTCTTTCCTCCTGAGCCCGGTGTCTAAACCCCCCCCGTATCCGCACGCTCAATGTCTGTTTTCACCCCTTTTACTTTTGAAAGTGACAGGTTTGACTGGGCACATCAGTATAGTCACTCAGCATCTAAAGCTGGGCTCCAGATTTTCTTGGGGGGCTCGGCTCCCGTTCTTTTTGGTTCACTTGAAGTCTTTGGCAGATTCATGCGGACACCGCGGGAGCCCCGCACCGTCGTGAGTTTCTGCATTCACATCCCGAGAGAGAGCGAGGGACTGGGTGAGAGGGAGGGAGACAGAGAGGGGGGGAGCAAGGGAAAGAGAGATGCTCTGTAAGAGCTGGATAACTGTGGCTATACTGAAATCGCTATCTGTTCTTCAGTTCCTGGTTATAGAGATACTGCGTTTTTTTGCTATTCATCGACTAGGTGACCATTGGGGGGGTAAAAGCACAACAGTTTAATAGCAGTGTGATACTTTCACTGGACTGAATTGAAACTAATTTTCAAACCCTGAAAACGTTAATTACGTCTGATCTGTGAAACTGTCATTTCACCACAGGGTTTCTTGGGTGAATGGAACTATACGTTTTCTGGTAGATTATATAGTTTGTCATATATTGTCAAGCAGCTGAAATTGGATCTTTTCAAGTTTGAACATTACGGAGATTTTTTATTATTGATTTATTCTTATGTCCCGAAACAGTGTAAAATAGGCACGTGTCTGTGATTCCAGTAGACAGCGGCCATCGTGTCGCAACGAGGCCTCACTAAACCACCGGGTTGATTCTGTGACCGTCCCGGTGTTTCTTCATTTGCTTCCGGTTCCGATGAAACCGGGACAGGTAGCTGGACTCTCGGCAAACGCCTGCTCCACGCGCCCTGGGCTTTGCCAGTCCTTCATTTGCTGAGTGTTTGTGTTTATGCAAAGGGGCCTCTTCCTGCATATTTAATCTCGAGCCAGGCATTGGCTTTTGTTGTGTTTAGACCACATACCTCCTGTCTGTCTGAACGCTGAGGCTCTCCTCGGCTCTCTCACACTGCTCCAACTACTACCGCTCCTGCCACACCGCTGACTGACACTTCTTCTGCCTGAGAAGGGGATTGCGGGAGTCTTGTTAAACCTCTGCGAATCTACACCAAGGGTTTCGTTAGTGTAATGAAACCAAGGCTCCCTGTTAATGGGTAAGTCAGGAGAGGATTTTAACGGGTACTTCTCCCCCCTTTCCCTCCGTGTTCTCCCCCCTTTCCCTCAGTGTTCTCCCCCCTTTCCCTCCGTGTTCTCCCCCCTTTCCCTCCGTGTTCTCCTCCCAGCGGTCGTGCGGGTGAGTGCGCGCTGTCGGCGTGTGCCGCGTCGGGAGGCTTGGCTTTCTGAATAGGTGGAGTCGTTACGTCCGTCCGGACGGTCTGGCGCTGAAGGGGCCCGTGTAGCGTTCGCCCTCGTGCCTGCGCCGGTCTTGTTCCCTGGCCCAATGGGGACCAGTAGTGCCGGATGGGTTCCGGTTCCTCTCCTTTTCCTCCGTCCAAGTCCAGGGATGTCCGCCGGGGGGGACTGATGTGAGCGGCACGCAGGTTTTGTGGTCGGCCAGTGGAGGAACAGGGCGAGGGGACCTGGGGAAGGTGATAGAGAAGAGGGAAAATCGCCCTTTGACTGGGTGGAATGGAATCGGCCCTAAAAATAGCCTTGCATAATCTGCCTGTAGGTTAACCCTTTGCGCTCTGTGTGCGTCAAGTACTCTTCCTCATCCTCCCCCTGCCTCCCGGTCCCGGGCAGAACTTCTTAACTGCAGGAGAAAGCAAACGACAGAGTAATTCTTTCTTTTTTTTGGACGTTCGATTCACGGATCAGCAGACTGGAGTTTGCGTAGAGCCAGGGTGAAGCAATTTGGGTATCCAGAGGAAGGGAATGCTCTCTTCAAAAAGCTCTGTTAGCATTTAAATAGTGTAAAGAAATGCGCAGCCTTGTTTGTTTTGGGTTAGGAGTGAAATTCCACTTCCTTGGTTTTAAGGCTGCAAAGCTCTCTCTGTGTACTCTGGGTACTTTGTTCTTAGCTCAGCAGAACGTGAGGGTAGGTCCAAAGAATCTCTAGGATCAGACAGGCTGACATTCAGCAGGCTACACCGCTGCCTTTCCAGCTCATGGAGAACAAGGGTGGGGGTTCCACAAGGGTTTGAGAGAAGTTTGTTTAATTGGTCGGTTTTCAGCCTGTTTGCGTGTTAGAAAGTGCCGTTGTTAACAGTCCGTGTGGGTGTGCTGTGTACAGTAATGCTGCATTCCCTGCCAGTCGTTTCAAGAAGAGAAGGCAATGTCAATTATAAAGCCCTTTTTACAAGATAGTTATGGAATCGCTCTCTCTTAATAAAGCTTGAAAGAAATGAATAAAAGAATGTTCCGTCAGCCCTTTGGTAAATCACTTGCAAACTGCTGCATTTGTTTCAAAATGAGTCATGTCTAGATGTTCCTGTGTATCACACCGCAGTGACATGGAAAATATTTGGCTCACACACCCTAAAAACAAACACAAATGTCCTGAATATAGATATCACTGACTCTGCCTATCCGGTTGAATTGCCTATCCTGTTGAACATATTATCCTTACTAAGCTGTAAATGTTCATGCCAGTGCTACTCTTTGGTTTCATTTCACGGCCTCTCATTTGCGGGATGATGAACAGTCAGACCCCTGAAGAATGACGCCCCTCTGTGAGGAAAACGTTGCCGGCAAGGCTTAAGGGACAGTGAGGGGAAACCGGCGTGTCCTATTGACAGACATCGTCAAGTTGGGCGTTCATTAATATGGTAATGACGTGTGAAAGTTCATTAACGACCCGCCACAGAAGTAGCCACCGATATCGTGTTAAGTATGCACCGAGTAATTAGTGGAATAACTTTGCTTTGTGCTAAATATTCATGGCCTCTTCTTTTCTCTCCGAATGGTGGGACGAGAGTTGGGGGCCTGTCCATTAGAAGAGCTGGAGAGCCGTCACGAGTGGATGTGCTGCGTTTTATTGGGTCTAGGTGTGTTTCAGTGGAGAGGCATTAATTCATATTTTCAACATGTGATCCTGCAAAAAGCCTGAGGCGTTGATAACATGCAGTACCCGGAATGAGAGAGCGTATCACAGAGCAGATTGTCAGGCACTGACCTCCTCATGCAAAGGGGGTCCACTTCGCAGTTCTACACACGCATACACACACGCCGGAATGAGTCTTTGTTCACTTTCCAAAACATACATTCATACCGCTCGAACACTCCTAACAAAGAATAATGTATTCGGATGAGACTGAACATTGTGTACTTAAGTATACGTCACAGTCAAGAACATTAATGTACATGTAGTGGAACATTATGATTATGAACATCTCCCATGTTGGTGAAGCCAAATATAATTGTATTTAACCAAGAAAAATCCCACGGAGACAGTTTCTTTTGCAATGAAGGCCAGGGCTTTAAGGCAGCAGAAGTCAATGCAACATTTCAAGATTTCAGACACAGAAGACGGTTAATCATGCTATAGTTTATGACAGTGTGGCCCCAATGTCCCCTGTGGACTCCCGGTCGTACCATGCATTAGATGGATTCCAGATCCAGTGCAGCTGAATCAACTCGTCAACACGTTTTTAAGACCTTGACTGCTTCATTCAGTTGAGCTAGTTCACAATTGCACAGTAGTTGGATGGCTACGGCCCGTCTGAAGAGGTTATAGATTCACTGGTCTGTTGACCTAGCAGCCATTGTAAATGTTTAACCAAAAATAGGAAGGGTTTGTTTTTTCTTTGTTGCATTCTTGTGTCCATATTGCCATTTAAATGCCATCAAACCAAAAATAGAGTTGATATATAGATTATTTATTTGATCATGACATGGCTCCCATTACTTCCGGTGAACCTTTGCTAGCGGTGGCTAATGTTAGCAGAAGTATTTAATAGCTGATTAAAGCCAACTAAACTCTGGGTGGATTAGTTTCTTCTTACCCATATTGTCTTATCAGACTTGTATGTTTGTAAAGTGGTGACGTTGTACTTTTACAGCGTACTGTAGGAACAGCATTTACAGAAGCTTTTGAAACATCTAAGTCTTTGTAACTCAGTCTAGACGACAAATATGCCTTTTTCCTCCCCGCACAACTCGCCTAGCTATCTGTACAACACTTTTCCAGCCAGTGTCGTAAGACGCTTCACAACTTTCTTTTGTCTTCGATAATTGTACCATTTTGATTAATGTTTTTTAGCCGAGCCCTCTCACTGAGCGAGCACATAACCTACCTGGGTGGGTAATAAGCTCAACCAGGAGTTATTCTCTTCTCTCAGATCTCCGTGTGGGAGTGTGTGATGGGTTCCTCAACCCCAACAGGGCAGAGCGGTGTGCGTTTGTTTATCATCACTCCGAGTTCCCCGCACCCCGCCGCTCTAAACGCCACTATTACAGCCACGTGCAGTTTTAAATTGACGCAATTATCTATTCAGGTATTACAAGATGTGCACTACATTGAGGGGGGACAAAGGAGCTCAGACGCAGCTGCTATTATAGTTCTGTTGTTTCTTTTCCCCTCTGATACACATTTTCCATCATTAAAGTGATTGAACATTTATCTAAATGGATGTTATGCATTGGGTAAACTCATTTGGTTCCCAGGGACTTTTCAGGTGATAGGGATTAATGATGTTTAGTAGTTTGAAACAGAAAATATCTGTCATTTGTTGCCACTTGTTATTGATTAACGATGTAATTGATGTGTTAATTGAGGTGCAATGAATCAGAATAATAAGAGGGCTGTGTCCATTTGGCAGGAGTTTTGACCCTCGTCGAGTTCAAAGTGAGTTTAATGTTGACTAGTGTTTTCAACAAGGATATTTAACAGATAATTAATGTCGTGACTGGGCAGGGCTCAGGCTCGTATGTTTTATCTATGCACATGCTGTTTTAGATAAACACTTTAGACCTGCTGAAATGCCTGACCACAGCTTTGACTGCCAAATGTACACTACACAAAAGAACAATGTGAGAGACTTGCTGTTTTTTTCATATTTGGATATACTTTAATGCTTCTATTCAAATTCTTCTGAGATATTGGTCATTTCAGTTTACCATAAAAATGCCATTTTTTTTTTCTTTTTTTGTGGCGGGTGGGGTGATTTAGTTTAAATGTGAACAGCGAAAGCATAGCAGCTAGCATGTGCCTGAATCTTCTACAATTCTGGTATGTGTCAGGCCTATGTCCTCTACCTCATGTGGCGTTGTCTTTGACACTTCTCTGATTGCAGCATCTTGTGCAAGGAATACTAAAAAGTTTTGACTTGCAAATAAAGTGTGTATTTTCCTTTAACTGCTTCGTTGTTCCTTTTATCGCTCTCTGTGGCTCCAGAATGGTGGAGGTCTGTACTTTGCAACCAAATTGAAATGTAGCATTGCGGTTGATTGACAATCCGACTTGTAGCCACGTATGACTTGTAGCCACGTATGACTTGTAGCCACGTATGACTTGTAGCCACGTATGACTTGTAGCCACGTATGACTTGTAGCCACATAGGTTTGTGACAGGAAAGATAAACAAATCATCAGAAAGAAAATGCATTTGAAAAAATGGCTTCTTCCTGGTAGTTGCCCAGGAAAAACTGTGCAACACTTATTTAGTTGTGAAATTTTTATCAATTCTGATCATTAGCTACAGAAACAGTCGAGTGGCCTCGTGCTGCAAGCAGTATTAATCGATTTTGTCTTTTTTTCTTTCAGCCATTCTGTTGCGGTGATTGCTGATGACAAAACGTTGTAGTTAGTGGCAGTGATTATTCAATGACATCCTCTAATTCCTGTGTCCTCTGTCTGCAGGGCGAGGAGGCTGAAGTCACTACTCTGGAACTGAAGATTGCTTTAAACAAGCAAGTCCTTGTAGAAGGTAAATACTCAATTATTCACCAGACTCTAATCTCAGTGCGCGGTTTTGTGTTTATTGGATTGGCCTAATAAATAACCAGCTGTAGTCTTGTATCCTTGTTTGTATGCTTGCTTAAACGAAAACACTTCTGCGTATAACACGTCCGACAACTAAACGGGATGGGACCGTCCTATCATCACCCTGCTTAGAGTCAATGTGCGATCTGATGTCTTATCTTACCCAGGGTGTTCTGCAGGGGTTCTTCAGGTTGTGTCTGTAGCAGGTAGTCCACCTCCACCTGCAGATATATCAGATGTTTATGGATGTTTTCCACATTTGATATTAGAAGGTTACTCGGTCCTCTCCCAACACTGTCCCTCAGTCAAGGTCAATATACTGTATATCATTGTTGTTCCTGAGAAGAACTACTGTAGGAGTGGTGTGTTTCTTTCTTTCTTTCTTTCCTTGTTCACATCTTCCCTGGCCAGGGAACTAAGACGCTAGCGAACTAGAGTGATCCAGTGAGGCGAGGTAGAGGTTTAAACACACCAGGAGCTCTAGGATTCAGAGGGGCACCGTGTTCGGTGATCTGTTTCTCAGTCTTTTTCATCCCAGGTCACAGTTAAGGAGACCAGGCGAGATACCCTGCTGAACCCCATTACGCCGATAGACTCCTGCGTTTATTGTCTTTTACATATTTGTCATTTAGCAGACGTTCATATTTGGATGATTAACATTTCTTAGCGACTGTCTTGCTTAAGGACATGAAAACAAATGTTTTACTTCATCCAATCATTACCATGTTCCCGCAGTGTTGCATTGTGGAGAGGATTAGCTTATGGCCTTTCTGTAATTGTGGGAATTGTGACAGCTATTACGAAGTTATTTGGAACAGTACAAGCTGTGTTACATTTTAAGCCATACCTTTATTTTGTTTATGTGTGGGATGAAAGTATTTTAGCAAAGTTTCAATGCCGCTTCCCACACATAGGATGTATTCATCCTGTCTGCTCTGTCAGCCCAGCATGCTAAATCATATACTTCTCTCAGATCGAATTTAGTTCACTTCACATTTGTAAAACATAGAAAGAAGTAGCGAAATAACTTGCAGGTATTTATCTTGAATGCATTCTCCGCATAGTCTTCTAAACGGCACAGATGCTTTCCCCAGATGTAAGAGCTGGCCTGGAATCTTTCAAATGGTTGTGTAATTAATGTTAATGTGCCAAAATCAGAGTAATTATTGACACAACTTTCAAATGTGATTTTGATTGCATCGTTAATGCAGAAATCCCTGTGGCAGCTTATAGGATTAACATGCTTCAGTCTTTAAAGCAGTCCAATGGAGTTGAAAATGGAAGACGCTCTTGTTATTCCAGAATGCAAAGTGGTGAGTGTGTGTGTATGTATGTATGTATGTAGGGTAAAGCTTTTTTGTACAGTATATGCAGTCTTTCTAGCACATCTTGTGTTTTTAGCCCTTCCTGTGACAGTCAAATGCATTCCTTAGTTGGTGTTAAAGTTATCAGCTTGTCATCTAGCTAGCATTGCTAATGTTAGAAAAGCGCTTTGCTTTATTATAAAACAATGTGTGTTGTGACTAGTTCAGAAAGGCTCACGTGTGGTTTCTTTAAAAGAATCAATGCTTCAGTAAAATTGAGCATAATTCTTTCCAGGCACGTTGTGTTTTGTTCTTGCTATAAAGGGTTGCTCAGTCTTTTTCATAATACATCTTGTTCTGCAGGTTGATCTACTCCAAAGACCAAAACAATGTGATTGTTTGAGTCATTGTCTCAACTTTGATCTCACCACAGGTTGAAAATGTTAAGAGTAGGGGTTAGGGTGTAGAATAAGGACAACCATAACCCTGGTCAAAAGACTTCTGCGTGTTGGCAGACCGTTTGAAATGGTGCAGGCAGACCTTTTGAGATCAAGCAGGCAGACCGTTTTAAATGGAGCAGGCAGACCACTCATTACATCTTTATATTCAGGAAGGATAACCTGCCTTAAGGGTCCATGCAGAAACCTGCTTAAAAGTTTTTTTGTTTGGAGTAGAGCTAGAAATACTATTTACAACATCAAAACAATTAACTTTGATAAACACAGCATTAACACATTAACTTTGATAGTCCTAATTCATTATAAATTAAAGCTGCCTGTTAAAGGTGGATTTCAGTCAAGTCTGCATTATTCACTTTAAATACTGCACACATCGTCACACGATACGACCAGCTAAGATGAAGACCTCCTCGAGAAAAGTTTCTTCATTTATTTCAGACAACTTTAGCTTCGATTTGTTGAGGTTACTTTGAGGAAATGTTTTTCTCTAATATCTTATTATGTATGTTAGTCAACCCACAAAAGCTCATTGCTACAATTTCTCCCTCAGTGGAGCTGTGTATGATACTGTTACCATGCCTTTTAAATTAACTTCAATTTGCACTTCATTTGAATGTCTTATTCAAATAGAGGTAAGGACAGATCTAAACAGTTGGTTGCTTGTGTAACTTGCAGCATTGCTTACAATGCGTCTGAAGATCAAGTTCCTTTGGTAATCTGCTGCTTTTATATTAATGATAAACAAGTCAAGGCCTCAGTCAATCCAAAGAAAGGTTGCATGTTGAAAAGATGAAAGCTCCCATAATAGGCTTGACTGCATTTATTGCTTTAAAATGAGCATCAGCATCAAGCTGAAAATGGCCATGTATTTGTATAAGGGTTGGTAAGCTTATAATTGACTGGCATTTACAGCTGGATGTGTTGTCATTCATTTATTGCACTTGATTTTTAATATTTGCTTTAATAGAGCTCTGGACATAATAGACAACTTGCAGTTGCCACATGGGGGAGATTGCTAACAAGAAAGTTAAAGGTTTCTGCCGCTAGCTGTTTTAGCAATGCAAACGTAATATACTCTGTTCATTTGTCATGCTCTGTCTGTCATTTGTCATGCTCTGTAACTACCTTTACATACTCGCTGTGTTTGTCATGCTCTGTAAATACTATAATATACTCTCTGTGTTTGTCATGCTCTGTAATTACCAATATATACTTTCTGTGTTTTGTCATGCTCTGTAACTACCGTTATATACTCTCTGTATTTGTCATGCTCTGTAACTACCGTTATATACTCTCTGTGTTTGTCATGCTCTGTAACTACCGTTATATACTCTCTGTGTTTGTCATGCTCTGTATATGCCGTAATTTATACTCTGTTTGTTAGTCACACTCTGAAAGTATCACAATATAAAGTGCTTGGCTGCAGTACACATGTTGAAAACAGTGTCAAAGCAACATAGCTGCTATGCTCCTCTGTGTGTTTGACATGCACTGTTACTAAAATTCTCACTTGGTGTGTTTGTCATGCTCTGTAACTACCGTAATATACTTTATAATTGTATTTGTCATGCTGTGTAACTACCGTAAAATATTCTCTGGGCATGTCTGCAGAACACAAGTTGAGAACCGTGTCAGGAAACAAGTCTGCCATTCTCCGGTTGTCTAGCTTCAAATGACGTTATCATGATGGGTAGAAAAACGTAAAAATGGACACCGACATTGAGAAGAAAAAAGGTTTTATTTGTCCGTGTTTGTTTAGATCAGAGGACATACCAAAGCCCACTAAACTCTCAGCTGGCCTGTTTTCTTCTGTTTCTACAACCACAGCCCATCAGTGTCTGTCACAATGGGCTCTGGGACATATTGAGGTTCTTTATTGTCTGACTAAACAGGTTGCACCGGTAAATGCATGCTGTATTCAGAATACATCACATTGCTGTGAATAGAGCAACATTCTCCCCTCTTGCATCTTCTGTCCTTTTCATGTGAATTATCTTCTCTTGTGAAGTAGAAAGAATTATACTGATAGTGTTATCATAGTAGTGTTATCTTGAAGCTACTTAAAATACCTTTTTTGAGGGAAATGTGTTAGGCAAGTTTAATCTATTTTTCTATCAGCGCCACACAGACGGGCATCTTTTTTATTTTTGTGGTTTGGAACATAAATTCAGCTCTGTCTCGGGAGTGAAGGCCTTTGATAATGTCAAGCTTCTACCAGGTGCAGACATGTAACGTGACAGTGTCTTTGTGTGAGATTGACTGAGGTGACAGCAGTAAGCAAATTCTGCCCGTGGGTGAGTTGTCTTGCAGAGAGATGAAAAGAAAATCACAAAAGTGAGTGATGGTGTCAAATCTCTCGAATGCGTTTGTGAGGCTTTGACTTTGGCCGGCTCTCTCCACTGCAAAAAAGATACATAGATACATCTGTTTGACCGATAAAATATATAAAGGCTTTACTGAAATACCATCTAGAACTTTTAAAAGAGTAAAGACCAACACCTGACATATTTACACAATGAACTAATATTGTCTATAAGAATATTATATTCTTTCAAACAATATCTGTAGATAAAGGTGATGTAATTGAACCAAAAACAATGACATTTTAACCATGATGTAATTTATTTTACAGAATATTTACAAAAATGCCATTTCCTACCGAGGAAAAAGTTAGGACACCCTATGCCCTAATAGCTGGTATTACGCCGTCTTTGAACATTTAACCAGACAACATTAAGCATTGTTTTGAACTGACTAACAATTCTTATGAAGTTTACTTCCTCCACAAATAGCATCTATGAACTGTATGGCTTTTCCCACCAGCCATTTTAATAGCTTTACAAGCCAGTAATACGAGTATTACTACTTGGAATCATCATAAGAATTGAGCCCATGCTTGCGGGACTGAAGACAATCTGTAGACTGCCCAAGCTATTTAATTTCATGACACAACAACAGAGTTTTCTTTCATACATAAATAACATTGATGCAGTAACCTTTAGTGTAACTGTCAATAACTAACTTTTTCGTAAAGTGAAAACCCCTCTTACTGTACAAGGGGTTGTGGTCTATATTACCCCAAAAAGCATTCATGGATGCATGCTTTTGAAACGCCACCTTTTGACTTATTATTCTCTGCGTGCAATGGATGGGACATCGTAATCTTCTCGCATACTTATCTGGCATATTATACAGTGCATCCGGTTAGTATTCACAGCGCTTCACTTTTTCCACATTTTATGTTACAGCCTTATTGATACAAACTGGATTATGTACATATTTTTCCTCAAAATTCGACACACAATACCCTATAATGATAATGTGAAATAATCTTTGGCCTAATTGCTGAGTGTCATGTCTGGAGGAAACCAGACACCACTCATCACCTGGCCAATACCATCTCTACAGTGAAGCAAGGTGGTGGCAGCATCATGTCTGGAGGAAACCAGACACCACTCATCACCTGGCCAATACCATCCCTACAGTGAAGCAAGGTGGTGGCAGCATCATGTCTGGAGGAACCCAGGCACCACTCATTACCTGGCCAATACCATCCCTACAGTGAAGCATAGTGGTGACAGCATCATGCTGTAGGGATGTCTTTCAGTGGCTGGAACTGAGAGACAAGTCAGGATAGAGGGAAAGTCTAATGCAACAATATACTGATATATAATAATAATTGATGTAAACCTGCTCCAGAGCGCTATGGTCCACAGACTGGGGCGAAGGGTCATCTTCCAACTAGACAACGACCCTAAACACACAGCCAAGATAACAAAGGAGTGGCTTCAGCCCTGTGAATGTGCTTGAGTGGCCCAGCCAGAGCCCACACATGAACACGATTGAACATCTCTGGAGAGATTTGAAAATGTTTGTGCACCAACCTGATGAAGCTTAAGAAGTCTTGCAAAGAAGAATGGGAGAAACTGCAAAAAACTAGGTTTGCCAAGCATGTAGCATCATACTCAAAAAGACTTGAGGCTGTAATTGCTGCCAAAGGTGCTTCAACAAAGTATTGAGCGCAGGCTGTGAATACATATGTACATGTTTATATTTTCGTTCTTAATTTTTGTAAATCCATTAAAAAATATATATTTTAAAAATGTCACTGTGTAGAATTTTAAGTAAAGAAATATATGGAATCCATTTTGGAATACTGAGCTGTAACATAACAAAATGTGGTAAAAGTGAAGCGCTGTGAATACTTTACGGATGTACTGTATATTATGCATGTATGCCGTTTGAGATTCATCCCGTGTGTGATTTCTGTGTGCACACAGCCCTGCAGGATCATGCCCTTTTATGGGGATTGGGTTTACCTATGCTAATTAGGTGCAACTGGCACGTGCTTTCAATTTACGAGGGATTCATCATTATAAGAACAAAGCTGCGAACAGTTCTGCGGTTTAAGAACACGTCCCGAATCTGGCGTAGTATTTTCTTAGGACCTTCCTCCAGACCAAAAAACAATAATTCAACGATAATGTTGTGTCCGAAGTAATGGGCAGACATCTGTAACAAGTTGTACTTCGTGAGACTTTGTTTAGCAGGTAGCAGTTTACTCTAATGCTTTTTCAGCATGTCAGCAAGACAAGGACCTTTAAGTTTATGTTGGGCTTTTGCAGTGCATATTTACAATTGGAGCAACCATTTAGAAGTAGTTTGAGCTGAAAAGGCCAGATCCAAGTTTTGTTGGGTGTAGTTGTTTTTGTGTTATATTTTCTTTTGCTGATACATAGTCAGTTTCATAGTTAGCACTGTGTATTAGGCATTAGGCTAATCTTAAGGGTCTAAAAATTTATTCTGAGCCTTTCACTGGAACTATCTTTTTTTCTGTGGCTTTTTTGTTGTTTTGTTTGTTTTGTGCCTTTCATTCAAGCTTGCCTCTTCATTTCTGAAGTCTTAGTTAAAATCTTTGCGACAATGCAAGCTCAGTGGTAGAAGTGTAATCCTCCTCTGTTCTAGCTGGATATCTGTAGAGTGCAGAGCGACACTATCATTAGTGAACAGGGAGTAGGGCACCTGTGGAACCTAAGTGTCATCAGTCAGTGAGGGGGAGATGGTATTGACCATCCATACCACCTAAGGCCCGCCCATCAGAAAATACAGTATCCATTTGCAAATCGAATGAGCTCCAAGTCATCTGAAGTGGGAAGTGTGGAAGTGGGTTGGGTTTGTCTGCCATAAACTAAAGACATAGCAGTCTCTTGCTTCCAGTACTTTATACAAAGTTTATTATCACTCCATTGGTTATTTACCAAAAGAATATCCAGTTCTCTTTTTGTTGTCCCCTCTTCTTTCCTCCTCTGCATTGCTGACGAGTTGAGTGAATGTAATCATCTGGTCCAGGAGGCTGAGAGACTGGTGTGCAGCCTCCCATTAGTAAAGATATTGATGTATTGTCTCACTTCACTCTGGCCTCTTTTACAGGCACAAAAATGACTGACTGACTTGTTTGAGACAGCGCCAACTTTAGCACTTGTGCAAAAATAATTATAACTAAATTAACTTTTTTTGCGTCCTCCAGATACGAAATGTTGTTAGTGTTGCTCAGTGTAGGCTGTCTACCCACTGGCCAAGGTTCTGACCTGGACAGACCAAGCATAACATCCGCTTGAATTGGTCGTTCGTGCAAATGCCCAAGAGACTGCGTTTCTGTGCTGGATCGAAACTCAACCGTATTTTGTGAAACTCATACTGTGGACTTTAATTTACATATGTGGTCTTTCTAGTCATAACTGCTCCTGAATGGCTCACCAAATATTTTTGTCTTATCACTGAACCAAACTAGATTCCGAAACATACTGGCCAAATAGCACTTACTCTATAAGAACTTAATCTACAAGGTTTTTCTTAACCTTGAGTTAAGGTCAATTACTGGGTTAAACATATTTTAAAATGAAATAGGCCCCACGCTCTCTCAAAAAACTCACCTCTATCTTTCCTCAGCATTAAAATGCCAGTTAATGCGTCTAAACACTTTTGCACCCTGCTGCAGATGTAGTTTATCCATTTTCACTTGTTCTGTGCAATAACGTTTGGGAGTTATTCTGGGGGAAGGATAGGCTGCCGAGAGAATGGGAACTAATTATAGCAAGAGAAATTGTAGAAGTCTTTGACATTGCAGAATTCACTTAACGGTCAGTCCTTCAGCGTATAATTTATTGGAGAAAACAAATCCCATCTACGAATAAAGCACCTCATGTGTCTATTTAATGGAAGGGCTTATGAGGTATGTTAATAAACAAAGTTGATATGAACTAGGGGGTATAATGTTGCTTGGGCTTGGTGAACTGTTAGGCTGGGATGTCTAGACTCTTTCAATAGCAGCAATGTTTTAAAAAGGCCACTGAATGAACATTTTGGTTGGATGGGCTTTAATGTTAAGGGGAGTTACATTTGACCAATTTAACTCTAGATGTACTTGGCCCTTGTTGAGGTAGCAGTGGAAAACACGTTTCCAGAATGGGTCCAGTAAACATGCCTTCTGTTAAGCCTGGAAGATTGACCTGTAACCACTGAAAGTAGAATGAGTTAGATTACATTCAGATAGTAATACAAGCTGTTTTGATTAGTGTGAAATGGAACCCTCCATCCTAGACATAAAATAATATCCTTTTTTGCTTTATTCAACTACACTTTGCCAAACTGCACTAATTCACTTTGTACTATGTTACTTTAAATAATTACTTTGTTTGCCAATTAGGTTATTTTCTTGTTCCCCTTGTAGAATCTTTAAATAAATTAGACAGTTAAAATTTAAAAAATGTAGAATTTAAATTAGACATATATAAGATGCACATAAAGCGGAACGTTTTTTTGTGAGGGACTGGGAAGCCTTTTCATTCAAAATGGAAGTTTATTTAATGCAATCCAACAAGAAAGGCTGAGGCATTTTCATATTTATTTTCTGTGCTTTTGCACCGGTTTCATTCTTGGCACCGAAGTTATTTTCATAAACAATTCTCTCTGGCCTAGGAGCAAAAGTGCTGGGCCGTATTGAGCCCTGAAAACAGGAATGACAAACACCATTAGCTGAAAAATGTCCATCTCGTTGCGACTATGTTATTGTTTACTTTACCATACACGTCCTAATATGGTTACCTCCCTGTTAAAGCAGTCAGCCGCTGAGCCGAGGGGCCCTCGCAGGGGGAGGCTTTTAACTGCCACTTAGACAATAAGAAACAAATGCCGCCGCTCGGCAAAAAAGCCCTGCTTTCACAGCCTTCCAATACTCCACCTTCCGTGGCGCTTGGCTCAGGCAGCTGTGTGATATTTATCCCCCGTTACCCGTCGCCGGGTTTCGTCGCCATACATATACTGGCACCCCTTCCCTACCCTCTGGTGCCGGCTGTTTCTCTCGGTCTATCTCTGTCTCTATCTCCGAAACCATCTCCGTCCCTGTCTCTGGGTTAGCTGTTAGGAGCTTGACTGATCTGTCTCTGTTTGCCTTGTTTAGGTATTTATCAGGGAAGGGATAAGGCTGATGTGTTTAGAGTGGCTGTTGTCTCTGCCGCGGACCTGAGGCCGGTTCAGCTACAGGTCACGACCAGCCCGTCTGTTCTGCTCTCTCTGGGTGTAGCGTCTCATTGACACCAGAGGCCCGCTCCACTGATGAGATCACCTCTGTTCCTCATATGGTTTGAGTCCGGAGGTAGAACAACAAATCTTTGCACTTTGTCGTCTAGAGTGTTTTGCCTGTCTTTAGACTGGAGATGGACGGTCATGGCCGCGAGCCGCGTTGGATGTGTTGACATGTCGATGATTGTCAGAACACACTTCGGCTGATTCAACCCCGACTGTCTGCTTTCTTAGAGGACATGGAGAAACCCTTCTTCTGGTCCTACTCTGCCTGACTAGATGTAGGTATCCTCATTCAACGGGTGAGTTGGGTGATGGGTTAAACTAGCCTACGCTTTCAGATGCATGGCTTGATTTTTCCTGGTAGGTTAAAGATGTTGGCAGCCTCACCTCAATCCTAAAATCCTCACGTTTATGATATTTGCCCAGTATTTTCTGTGCCCATGGACGGATTGGAGGATAGGACATGTGGAATGTTGAAGGTCAGCGACTATGATTTACACAGATCGAGCATAAGAATCCTTGGGAAAATACTTGGGCCGGGATCAAACGGATGTCATCTGATATATTCTTAAACCGTGACCTTTAAATGCATGCTTTTCTGCATTTTTACTCGCTCCTTCCTTATGTTTAGGGAGACAAAGTAGAGTGAGGCCTTTAAATTGCATTAAGTTCAAAGGACAAACCAAGGAATCATTTGAGTGTAGACGTTGTGTCTTCGGATATTGCCGGCATCCGACATGTTTTATCGTTGCCATGTCTTCAAATTATTTTCAACAGAGGTTTTGCATTAAATGCAACAATGTTATTTTCAGATGTTAAGCATATCCTGCTGGTGTTAATTTTTATGGTATTGAGTTGTTAATGGTGGTTTACTCAGTGTCCCTCAAGGTAACAATGCGGGTTTCTACCTCCACTGTTTTCTCTTCACAGTGTGTGTATGCTTCATTGTCCTGTGTTGATGATAATTACCGAGTGTGATTGGCCTAGTAATCTGGGAGAGATCAGAGCAGTGTAGAAAGCGTGTAATTCCCAAAGCATAGTGGCCCGATGAAAGACTGGATGTGTTGCAACGCTGTTGAAGTGTATGCATACTAAAAAAAGAGAAACTATTCCATAAAGATGTAATTTCCTGTTATGTTGTCGTGTAATTTATGTTGAGTACGTTTTTCCATGTACTTGTTGACATGATCTCTCTAACAAAGAAAAAAGGTTAGGATTTGGTGTACTCCATTTTTTTTCATCTTTTTATTAAATGTGTTATATATAAAAGATTAGTATTTGTTATTTTGTTCATATTTTATGTGAGTGGAAAATTAAGTCGGCCCTCTTTGACCTTAATGAGTGTGTGTGATTGGACTGTTTGCTGACTTCAAGGTCAGTTTCTGAGAATGGCAGCACGTTTTCTTGTAAACATATTTAAAGCCAGAGATGTGTAAACATTGTAAATGGATGCTGGTTTATTTTCTTCATTGTTTTTTTTTTCTCTCCACGTAATGACCCTTTCTCCCATAGCGTGCTGAAAGACAGTGTGTTGTGTGTTGAAGTACACCCGCAAAAATGTAGTCCCTCAAGATGATGTGTCTGCTTCCAATATGAAGCTGAATAAAGCCAGAGACCTAAAGCAAAGAGATTGTAGGGGCATTACATTTAAATTCACAGAATGTTGATCACACACATCTTCAGTTGTGGTACGGTGGTGAAAAAAAGATATGGATGTTGTTAGCTACTGGCCGCGATGGTGCATTTGGACTTAGTGTCCTTTAATTAGAAGTGAGACATTAGCATTTCATAGGGCTTTATGTGGTGTGAGGGAATGGCCCGCTTGGCCGCTGAGCCTTCATTAGCCAGCCTCTCCGCTTGTAATGAGCGGCGTCATTAGCTGATGGAGTGGACTTGCCCCAGCTCTACCTTGAAAGGCACATCATTTACATACTTCCAAGGAATAAGACCTTTAATGGATTCCTCTATGAATAAAATAAAATGGCACTATTTTTAACAGTCTCGTTTTTGATAGCGTACATCACTAGCCCGCTACGCCTTTTGTCGGATGGATGGAGAAAGGCAGGAGAGGACAAAGTGGGGGGGGGGTTCTGGGGAGGGAAAAAGAGGTGAGATTGACTTATGTTTGAAACTTAAGGCATCGGAATTCGCTTTATGGGTCGTCTAGTGCGTCATAAATTCTGAATTAAATCAATAATGTGGGGACGTGAAAGTATAAAAGCGGTGGATCAAACAGGAGAAATATGACATGCAGACTGACTTCTGCCTCCAGACTTGGGCACATAAATAAGGTGTGCATGATTTGTGTCAGAGGCCTGAGGAAGAGTTCGGCATCAGTCAGTGGGGGATGGACTTGAGGACTGGGATGTTGCTATTCACCATGTTTATCAGAGGAAGAGCCAGAGAGGCATTAGTTAAACCCCAGTGTGTCTGTCTGTCTGTGTGTGTCTGTGTGTCTTTCTGTGAGTGTGACTGACACACAGTGATAGTGGTGCTTTCGAAAATGGACGTTTTCTCTAAGCCGCCAGCCACAGCCCATTCTTTGAATCAGCCGTGAAGTGATTAGCATTTTATTGATGAGCTCCTGAAGTGGCAAGTGTGGGAAATTGCATCTTTGATCACATGGCGTTTGGTAAATGTAACCTGAGCGTGTAGAGCCAACCAGGTAAGACCCCCCCGCGCCCACCATTCATCGCCCCCAGAGCCCCGCCCCCGGCACGAGGACCTGTCGCCTCATTTGCCCCCACCCCCCCTTCTCCAAAACACATATTTGTTTTGGATGTTTCCATTGAGAGTCTACGCGGCGATCACGGATATTCATTAACAAAATTGTGTATTTGTTTTCAACCTTAACCAATCACTTTGATATGCTAATTGCGGTGTAATTTAATTTGAGCCCTGTAATGATGATGCTGTTATTATGGACATAAATGATGCAGTTAAGCTGAGCGTAATCTCATTTGCATACTGTACATGCCAGTGAATTAAGCCCTTTCCTGCACTGCTTCAGCTTTAATTTTCCACTCCTTTTCACACGGTGGCAGCGGCAGAGCTCAACCCGGTGCCTAATAGCAGGAGAGCCTGTTTGATGTGACGCTTCCCCACTAAATCTAGTCACAATGTGTCATGAAAAAAGTGCTCATTAAACTCATTACTTTAAGTGTTCCTTTAAGAAGTTGGGATTAACAAGGAGAGGTTCCACTCTTTGTAGTCACACACAGAAATAATATCGACGGCCTTGTTCATCTTTTTAGTATGTTTTTATTTTTTCCACCCCCCCACTTGCAACACATTACAAGAGTTGCAAACCGTCAAGCTGTAATGATGTCCTGAGATGAGCATCATCTGAGCCTAGTCTGCAGTCATCGTTTGGCTTTCTAGTTCTGTGTTGATCATAGCTCTCTTCAAAGAGTTGATTGTGTTTTGATATTTCGTCTTTCCAAAAAATGATTAATAAAAAGATGAATAGCAGCTAGATGTTTGTTTTGGACTGTTCTTTTTTTTCCACTGGTCTAAATCTTTAAATTGATGGAAAATCATTTTATTTATAAAGGTATCACCGGAGAGTGTTCACCAAATGGCAACAGCTAATTGTTGCTAGCGGTTCGCTGTCTTCATTAGAGAAGCAGCAGCTCATGGTCTTTCATTGTGTGCTGTTTGCTCTGTGAGGGTAAACATGTTTGTCACACAGAGGTATATTTATGCTGATCAAACAGATCAGCCAGGCGATTGTCAATGCCAAGGTCTTTGGCTCATTTCAGTGCCGCACAACCTCCCTTACTTCAAGAAACTCTGCCTTTCCTTTTGTCTTTCTCCAAGAGCATCATGTTCAGATCTGACACGGCAGCTCCTTTGTATTTTGAAGACGGGGGAAACCTATTTCATGGAGCTAACACAGACAATGCATTTGCCCTTCAGCAAGAATGCTTTTCCATTTTGTACCATAAAGAATATTATTTTTCTGCCAGCCAATTTTCCCTACGAGTCTAATTGGCTACATCAATCTCTGGCGTTGAGGGTGAGGAATGTTGCGGTGTCACACAGTGTAATCTTCACCCTTATTTACCAATTCATTAAGATTCATTGATGCAGGATCGGTGAGAGGAAATGACAACATAAATCAGACCTCCAACATAATGACCCTAATCAGTTGGGAATTGCAGAAAATGTCATGATGAACTATGTCCTTGTATTAGTGCCACTGTACATTGTCATTGCTCTGCTTTATGAGTGGGACGCATCCTCCTGACGTGAGCTGTATTTAACAAAAAAAGAGTTGTTAAAACCTGATTCCATTAAAGTGCAGAGATTCATACAAGGTCTTTCAGTGTTTAGCCCAGCGCCCTTTACCTTCAGTTTAACTGCTTAATGGAAGCCACACACTCCTGCATTTTCAACCCTCCATGTCCCCTCTGAAGCTAGGGCTTTTAAAATAATGACATGGCTCTTGGGCGCCACCTCGCATGATAACTCCAGGAGACACTGCACCTGAAGAGCCAGTGGGCGGGGTCCGGCATCTGTCCACGCCCATAATGTTAGAGTGCCATCCTTTCCCATTTGATCCTTTTGTCATGATTGGTTAATTGACAACCGCAACTTATCCGGTCTTTTGGAAGAATAAATGAATGTGCTCGCATGGATGTATGTTGTGTCGTTAATGTCGAGAGAATGCTGCCTTTTCTGCACCTTTCCACACAATTGCTTTGATTTTTAAATTGAATGGTAGGTCCTAATCTCGTAAAAATTAGTTGCGCCATCTTGGCCCATTGGAAGGCATCCAGATTAATTACGTGGAACGTTTTTGCTGTATTTTATGCAGACTTGTTGTTACACTCTCTGGCTAAATGACCACTCTGCAGCAATTAAAATGGTCTTGCCCATTACTTCTGTTAAGTTCTCAAACTTGAGCAACTTTCAGAATGGAATTAGTTAAATTATTGTACAGCTCACAAATGTTGAGCAGTGTCTAAACAACGCATTTCTCTCACAGTAGATAACGTTTGACACCAACTGAACTCTTGTTTTTCATTAGTGATAACAATGCTATTTTGTGGCGAAATATAGGACCTCCAACCTTCTCCAGCATTGGCGCTCTGAAGCAAAGACACAGAGTTGTCATTGTACAACAGCACTGTGCACCATGGTAGGTTTCCCCCTCAAGACAATGTTTCTAATAATATGGCCCTCATAAGGTTTGGGCCCACATAATTAGATAAGTTCATAGGCTAACCTTTCTTTTCCTTGGAAAGTGTATCCGACATATTTCCTCTTCTCAAATCCATATATCCATCACCCTGGGAATCGGCCTTGTGTGAATTCAAGTAAAAAAAAAAAAAAAGATTAAAAAAGATATGACACACTTTAAGTAATGTTAAAACAATAGGCACTTTTGCGGATCCCGTGGGAAGCGGGGAGATTGAAGTCTTGTTTTCCTTTTGCGCTGTGCATCTGACAGGTCTAATTGGTAAGATGAGCTTGAGGGGAGCAAGTTCGGCTTTTCCCGCGCGCCGAGTCCGGTCAGAACAGATACCCTCGTCTCCTGGGGTCTGCCCTCGTGCCGTGGTGTTAATCGGCGCCAGCGAGATAAGCTACGTCAACCGACGCGGAGTGTGTGTGCCGCTCCCGAAATGGCGCCAGCGCCACAACCCGTTGTGACCGTCCCCTTCACGCGCTGCCACCTCTGAACCCATTCCGCCTTGCCATCCGCTCAGTCCCTCGTTGGGACGCTGCCGCGCATCTCCTCCCGGCGCCCGGCTCGCCTGTGTCCGGCTGGTACGGGGAGGCTTCATGCCGAGGGGAACGGTGCGTCCTGCCGGAGAGTGTGCCTTCATGCCCGCGTCCGTTTATTTATCTGGGGGCGTAGCGGGATAACAGGCCCATTGGTATGAATCATCATCCCCACCATCAGCACATTACTCTCTGCGCCGTTGGAATGTGGATTTCGCGCTCGAGGATGTCGTTATATTCCTCGCAATGGGTCACGGACATGCGCTTGGGCTCTTAGATCAGTCTCGTAGCCCAGACCGCACAGGTGTAAATGGGTTCGGGGCCTAACTGAAACGAGCAGCGGAGTTGTCTGGTTAAGAGCCAGGAAGCTGAAGACCCACTGACTGGATTCAGACTCAGCGGGTGGCAACTCGTACGCTTCAAACGTCCGTTAGTCATGGTAATCGTTAGCCGTTTCCCCAGTGCGTGATTGGCTCCACGTCACCAATGTGTTGTTGTTGAAAGGGTCCAAGTGTTTCCAGTAGTCCCTGTGTACGTCTGGGTGTTTTGTGTCATCTTTGTGAATTACGGGGCACCTGCGTTTTAATGATTCCCCTGTTTGTCCGGGGTGGGCGGTTGGGTCCACCTGTCCTGATGTTTATGGGAGGAGCTTCGGGACCCCTGAGACTTCTGTTGTTGTCCCCAAGCCCTGGTTACTGAATAATTGAAGCAGGTAAATGGTTAACGCGTTTTATGAGTTCCTCGCCGTGTTGTTGTCTGAAGACACTAGGTTTGTTTTTCCTCTCCTTCCCTTGGAGTGCCTCTTCCGCAAACCACAGCGCCCGCCTCACCTACATCCTCCCTCTGCCTCATGCCCCCCCCCCCCCATTCACATTCAGGGTGGGCGTCTGGGCAACAGCTGTAACACGCCACCTTAATGCTTCTTCAAATGTCAGGAGAACGACTGTTTGTTTGTCTTGAGTTCTCCCCCAGCTGTTTATTCTAGCGAGGCCGGCGTTCGCGTCGACCTTGGTTCCCTACGCCCGGGCCCCCGTTCTCCGCCCAGAACCTGTTTACATTGGGCCTGCCCCGAGTGTCACCTATGAAACCTGTTGATCATTCCACCTGGTTAATGTTAAATTGGTCCTGCAAGAGGCGTGTTTGTTCATCAACACACACCCCCACTCCCCCTGTTTACTGTAGCCATGGCAGCAATCAGTTATTAAACAAATAGCAGCATTGTTTGCGGTTGTGAGTGGTTGCTTCGGTTATCCCCTACAAGGTCTGGAAGGATCCTTTTTTTTATCGTTTCTGTGTCTGGGTGAAAAGGGGTGGTTTGTTGGGAGAGAGGGGGTGAGCCTTGTTCCGACAATGTTGTCACAGTAGTTCTGAGATACGCTTTGCTTATCTGCGACTTTTGGTTGAAGTGGCCGTGGAGATTAAGAGGCTGTATGGTCCCAATGTGAAGTCTCCGTTGGCGGAATGTCATCGGTGCCGTCGTGTTTCCTTCTCGGGGACTGCATGTTGACTGCCAAGCGAGCCCTGATATTGTAGCAGCCCATTTCGAGCGCCGTGTGTGTGGTTCGGGATTTCAGAGGCCTAAGCTAAGTTAAAGGTAAATACCAGAGTCTGGTTGAGGGAGGGAGGGTACGCTGTTCAGTTTCTGTGTCTGCTCTGTTCTGGCCAGTAGGGTTCGGTTTCTTAGACTGTACTGAAAGATGAGACCGTAGATGATTAAACCCCCCCCCCCCCCCGACTTAACTGTTTGTAAACCAAAGCATTTATTTATTTCATTTCATTTCGTTGACGTCTGTCTTCACACTTGTCCTCCGAGCGGCAAGTCAAAATAAATCTGTTCACACAACACTCCAAACCTTGACTCCCCGACGGCCGTGTGGCGTTGTGGTGTTTCTCCACCCCGGCTCAGGGTGTTTGTGTTGTCTAGTCTAGCAACCATGCCGAACCTAAACAGGCAGCATCCAAGTGCACCTATCCTTTTGTCTTCTCTTGTGTGAGTGTGTGTGTGTGTGGGGGGGGGGGGGGTCCTTATCTCATCTCCAAGAATGTTGTGCTTTTGTTGTGTGCTTGTATAAACATGGCTTTTGTGAGAACTATGCGAGCCGAAGCAGGTGGTCATGGAGGGTTCAACGTCACGAGCCTAAAAGCAAACAACTGAACACGGGGAAGGGTCACATCGCAGCTGCACAGGCCCACGCTACCTCGGGTTGTTGACTGAACTCTCGTATTCCACGGCGCCACAACAAGGGACGAGGGGTTCGGGGCGGATTGTGGCTCCTCCATGGAGCTGCGAGCGCGTTGAGGTTACCTGACCGGCAGGCGGGTCTAGCCCTCATCACGGTCTGAACCTGTCAGGTGGGAGCTAAACATGACAGTTTTTAACTGTACTCCCCGAAGTCGAGGAAGAACATGGAAACAAAACATCAACAAACACAAACTCTGACCTTTTTCCTTTTTTTTTACGATCAACTGTTTGTTCCAAACACTTGTTGTGTTTTGCAACCAGATGTCTCCCCCAGCCCTCCCCCTAGCCCTCCCCCTATTCCCCGTGAGGAACAGACATCTACTGATCAACAGAGGAGCAAGACGTTGACTCATTCTAAACTCCCGGAATGAGCATTATTTAAAACATGCTGCTTTTGTCATTTTTTTTTAAATATATTTTGGTCTGACATGCCTCAACCTCGCAGGTCTGCTTCTCATGACCTGCCTCTCGTTCCTGTGTGGGTGTGTGTGGTTTGTGTGTGGGTTTGTGCGTGTGCGAAAGACGAAAGACGAAAGAATGCGCAAGTTCTGGCCCTGCTATGAACAGTGCCTTTTCTTAGACACTTGACCTCTAATTACCCCTGAATATGTATCGTTGTAAAAATGAAGTAAGAAAGAAAATAAACTGTTCTTTTTGTTTCATCGTGGCAGATAAGGCAATCCCTTGAGCAAACTAAAAATAAATAAATGGCTAAGTAGACTAGAAGCCCTGTCATCACGTGATAGAATATAGCTGCCTCGTGTTCTACTATATAAGCGCTCTGTGGCTCAGCCTCTCTGCTGCTCTTACATTATCGTTGTTAGCACCACAGTACAGTACAGTCTGCTGAGTGGTTATGTCAGATAATGCACACTTTCCATTTACCCCCTTATTTCCTTCTGCCCGCGATCTTGTAGCTTTCAGTCATTTCGCAGTAGAATTAATGAGAAAGTAGATTTATGGGTTTCATTTGTTTGTCAATTGGAAAATTAATTGGGTGTTAATTTTCTCCGTCCCTCATCAGTGCCGGTTCCAAGCATGCGCGCATTACTTTGCATTCATTGTACCCTTCCCTTCTCTTCATTGTGGGTCAGTAGTTTTGCATACATTAGAGTAGCCCCGCGGCTCATTCTCCTGATTGCTTTCGGAGATGCCATGCATTCGGAAATGTACGCCTTTCTGTTATAATTATGAAAATGTTGCATGGAATGACAGTGCATGCTAAATAGCCAGTGCATTCCCTCTTGCAATGTTGTTTGGAGACGCTGTAAACTTGAGTGTTTATTTTTATTTCTTTATTAAATAGTTCAAAAAGAAGTGTGTGTGTGTGTTTACGTCACCATGTGGTTTATTTCAAATCGCATTTCGTTTGGCCCGAGAATGTGTGTTTTGTGATCGACGCCTCAGAAGGAAAGGGAGTTTGTACGGTCTGAGCTGAGAAGCGAGGGCCTGTGAACGTAGCACAGCCTGGCCCTCGCCCATCCCACAGTATCCCTGTTCCTCGCTCCTTGTTTAGAAAATCCCATTATGGAGGGAAGCCGTGCCAGACTGGAGGGGTGTGCCGGGTCAACATCTGTCTGGGGAGAGAGTGGGCTGAGCTTGAGGCTGGAGGCCCAGTGAACCCAGCCCGTAGCCCGGACCCAGCAGTCCTGCTGAGATGAGTGGGCGGGGAGATGCACAAATGAACCAATGCGGACCGGTGTTTGATGAGGGACTCCCAGCCTGTGAGAAGAACAGAGAAGGAGAGCGCAGTCCTCTATAGTGATCTATTGAAGTGGCGGCTACTGATTTCACCAATTGGGACTTGACAGTATAAATACGGTTCGGTTGTTCTTTCACTTGTATTATTTTCTGACAATGCGCTCAGACAGGACAAGATGTCCAGCTTCATCTGGTGTCTGTCAGAGTGAGGGGTTGTCCCTGTGGGGGCCGGCTAGCTGAGGGGCTGTTGATTGGACGGGAGTCTCTGGAGACTCAGCCCCCTTCGCTGAGCCGCCATTAACACTTACTGGCCTCCCCATTACACGCTTTAAACGCGGCATTATAAATCTATGTGCATTTACTCCCGTTTTCACCTCCTTTCATAATGATGCCCAGTGTTTTAAGGGCATTTATTCGGCTTCATATAAATAATTAATCAGCCAAGTTAATTTACTTCTGCCTGACGTGGTCAGCTTCATTAACTGCCTGCCGCAGCACCGTTGAGGCTTGTGACCGACACAAAATATGTAAATCTCACCGCTGATTTCAGGAACAACGCTTCAGACAAGCATCAGTGTGGTTTGTTTGATCCCCAGGCGAGAGGGGAGGGAGTCGGACTATGGGCTTGGGGCTGCGGAGACGGCTGTCTGGGTTGTACGTTACTAAGTTCAGAAACGGAGGAATTTTCGTGGAATTTTCGAGTCGGTCCTGAATGTTGAGCTCACGTACCATCCGTCAACGTCAACCCCTCGAGGATGATTTAGGTGTGGAGCTGGTTCATTTAGCTGGTTCATTCAGCTGGTTCATTCACCTGGTTCATTCAGCTGGTTCATTCAGCTGGTTCATTCAGCTGAGCTTGATCAAAATAATGCCAACGTGATGTTGTGGGGGTCAGCGAGACACACATCCCAACTCGGTTGATATAATCAAGTGTTCTGGCACCGGCTTGTGGTCAGTTAGAATGTTCATGCTCATGTTGATTCTTGATGTTGAAGCTTGACGCGTGCTGGAACTGTAAACCAATCACGTAACCTTCAACCAAACGTTGTCAAAATCTGATCACAATCTGAACTCCTCCGTGTCATTCTTGGGGATAATTGGGGAACATGGATATGCAGTTACACAACATAGAGCATGTCTAACCTTTTGTATTCGGCATCCTATTACCAAAAATGTCTCGGTGTAGATTCATGTTGGCGTTAATTGAGCCGTCCGGTTGGATCTGAGCGTTTTTGCTCAGTTTTCAAATGAATGTTTTCTTGTGGAGTTACTTTGGCAGGCAGGCAGACCCACCCTTTGGCCCTGGTTCCCATTAAAAAGCCATTCTGCCGTGGTTCTTCTGGGACCACGCTAGTAAATATATCCATTTCCATAGAAAGTGTTTTGTTTGCGAGGGTGAGTGTTTTCCTGGGCTCCTCTGCCTTCCCTCACCAAGGTCGGGTTCGCCTCAGATGTGTGTTTCCAACCCCAGCCTTCCACACCGCCGTGAAGGAGAACACTAACAGAACCTGAGCCCTTCTCTTCCCTTCTCTCCTCCAGCCCAGGACATGTCATCTGCGAAGTATCTGCTCCGGAAAGACAAAACAAAAGACCAGTTCTTTACCCTCTGGAAAGTCTATTGAGGCTTGTGTGGGGGGTTCGCATGACTGAATGCAGCGCAAGCAAACAAACACGAAACAGGCGGGCATGAATTAATAAGAAAACCTGCAGTTAGGCGAACTTGTGTGGGAAGGAAATGACATGTGTTTACAGTTGGGCCCGGGTTGGAGCTCCATCCCCGTGCCTTGTTTTAACAGCTGCGCCTCCTCCTCCCCCCTGCTCCCCAAGGTCTTTAAGTCATGATGCAAGAATCTGGGACTGAGGCGGCGAGCAACGGTCCACCCAGTCAGAACGGAGCGGCCAGCGCGGAGGGCGGAGCCAGGGACGCAAGGCCCAGAAGCGCTGCGACGCCGTCGGCGGCGGACATCACGGCCGCCGACCTGATCCATCTCCAGCAGCACCAGGTAACCCGGGCCCTCTGCCCACCTGACCACATTAACCCACGCCATCGGCGCTCCCTCGCCCCGCTCTAAAGTGCCCGTTAATATTTCATCCGAGCCCAATGCGCGCCAGGTACCTCAACACGTTGTTATTATTATTATTTATGTATATTGGAGAGCGGCTTGAATTTTTTAAAACGGCGGAGTGCCTTGTGCGTTTGGACGCGGATGTGTTTACTGTAGCATGCCGCATCTGCATTTTCCCCTGAAATATTTATAGAGGTGGGTCGACGTGTTTTTTAGCGCGCAGGTGCCACGCGATCCTCGGACAGTCGGAGTGCAGTGGTGTCCGACAGGCTGACAGGGTTTTCCCTTAACTGCTTGTAAACACGCTCCGCCCTCAACGACCAACGCCACACTCTTCCTTGTCTGGACCCATGAGGCTCTTGGGGGTTTTGGTTGGCATTATCGCGAGTGATGCTCGGGAACATTTTCACCGTCCGAGACTTGAGGCAAACGGACAGGATCTTTCTGTCGGTGTCAGTTGTTATGCCATGAAACACAACCGTGTGTTTAGCCAAACGGCGTTGAAAAGATCACCGTGTCTCATGCCATCTTGGCGTCACTGAACGCCCGAGTTTGTTGTCAGGAGCAGTTTAGTCATCACGCACCGCCTCCTCGGCTGTTGTCGTTTGTCACAGTATATCTGTCAACGTCTGCGCAGAGGGAACAATGCTGAAGCATTCGGTTTATCTCACAGAAGACAATGTATTTTTATTCCATTGAAGCACTTACCAGGAAATTTGTGCGTGAACAGCCCATGAAAGTGCGTATTCGCGGTTCGCCGGTAACATTAACGCCCACAAAGTTTCAAATGCATGCATTGCAACAACTCCCGTCAGCAATAAATGAAAAACAAAGCAGACTTAAAGGTTGACTCCAACCTTTCTTGTGACTCTTGGCGTCATGACTGTAGACCCAACATGTCTGTCTGTTGATGCCAGTCCATCAATCCCTCTTATCGCTCCTCCATCGCGGCTCAAACCGTCTCCAGCTCGAAATGAGCATGTCGTCAGTGAGAAAATCACAGCCATGCTGAATTCATTACTGCAGTAGTCACACAAAACCGTGGATAAAATTTCAATAACCGTGGGCCACAGTTGAGTAAACAGTTGCACCGAAACTTAATTCCTGTTGACTTTTCCTTCATTCTTTGCCAGGGGCGCATTCTGATTCGCTCTGCAAAGACAACAGGGGTTACAACTTTGATGAATGCGAGGTGGACGAGGGCGAGAGCAGGGGGAGAGGTGGATGAGGGGGAGAGCAGGGGAAATGTGTCACGGATGCGCACTTGACACCCAGGAGCGAGGGGGGGGGACCTTCACCCTAGAATAGAGCCAATTGTCCAGTGCTGGTCTGTGTTTTCTACCAGAAGGTGAAATGATTCTCTCATATCTGCTGTTCATGAAGATGATTTACTAAGAACATTTTTACTGGTGATTGTTTTCCCCCTCTTCATGACAGTTAAATGTTTTTCCCCACGTTCGTCTCTTGAACAAGCCCACAGTTAATTTCTCTGGAATACCATGCTCTTGAAGGTGGTGAAAGAAGAGGCAGATGGATGGATGGTTCTGTGTGATAAATGGTGCATGGTTTGGGATGAAGTAGATGTCTCACTCCGCTTCTGATGCTCTCCTTTGATAGGGTACTTACCCGTGGAAATTTCTGGGGGAATGTGCCAGTGTTTTTATTCTCCCATTAGGCTAACCCAGGATTTTCACTCATGCATCATGAACCATTTTAATTGTCCCACGGGCATTATGATCTTCGCTCAATTACTTGACTACTTTTACTTTTGTGGCATTTGGCCGGTCTGTATTTGAAATGTGTTTTCAAATTTCACTAAAATACGTCTAACCTGTCAGATAGCTGGGCTTCTCTGTCTTTTGCACTCAACCAAGACACCTTTTCTCTTTTGGTGTTTTAGAGATCTATCTAGAATTGTCTGACTCAAAGTGCTAATATATTAGATTCCCCTGAGTCAGCCTGAACAACAAAACCTATGGCTGGCATATCATTTATTCTTATTAGCCAACATAACTATGAAGGACAGTGCTCATTAATAAAGATGGGGGATAAAATAATTGTAATCTGTTTGATCATCTTGACTCTGACAGGCAGAATTCATCTTGTAGACTAGTCAGATTTGAGGGAAGTGAACCATAAGCTTGGTATAACCATCTCTATTAGCCAATCAAATACTGGGCTAGGATACTTTAGCAGCAAGGTTCTCACCTCATGCGAATGTACTACACAATTAGTTTACCCTTATTGCAATTGTTGTTGTGAAATCAACCTGGTAATACGGATGGTTCATCTGTGGGTCCTCAACAGACAAGTAATATTTAACCATCTACTAATACTAACCCTTTCTTCTAAACCAAACTGTTATTTTTACTTGATCCTTTATCTTAACCCGCATTCCAAATATAGCCTTCAACTATACCCTAAGCTTGATTCTAAATATGTTGTTAGTATTCGCTACTGTGGGTTAATTTGCTACTGTGGGGTAATTCAATAATTCTTTTTTTGCAGCATCTTATTTCAAGAAATAATTTCCCAATACATTATTGTCTGTTATAGAAGTGTTCAGAAAGTACATTTTATAACCAAAATTCTACTGCATTGGTTGTGATCAATGTGCTTTTTTTTGCATATTCCGCAATACTTTGGGGAGTTTGACAAGAGACCGGGTACCTAAGGGATTTGAAATGATGGCTGTTCACTGTACGGATTTTTCTTCTGATAATATTGCCATTTGGAATAGAATATTCCTGTTTCAGCCAAACAGAAGGTGGCCACCCTGTACTTTGAATATGAGTGTTATTTAATTGTGTCTCCAAACTGTCTTGGTTGGTGTGCAGAAGTTGTGGCTTTCACAGAGTCATACCCATGTATAAAAAGAGCTGTGTTTATGCAATAGCTACAGATTTGTGGCTTTGCAGTTTGTTTTTTTTGGTATTGATTTTGCAAGAGGAAGTGCCAATGTCCAAAGAAGAAGTCGCAGAATAGAACAGAACAGATACAGCTGACCACATCAACAGGCAGGCAGTCACTGGGATGACGTGATTGAACGGTTAAATACAGTAGGGCTTTTTATAAAGGCTCCAGCATATTCCACATGTTGCTGTTGTTGATCTAGGGTGTGAAACAGGCATTTGGAATCTCCAACATGTTTAAGCAAGCAATCGATTCCTCTGCTTTAAGTAGGCTTCCGCTGACATAACTGCGGAGGATTAAATATGACTATCCTGTTTCTCAGAAGTGCCCTTCTAATCATCTTAGAGAGATTCCTTAAATATCCTCCTGCCTTAGTGAAACCAAATAAACTCCAACAATATCGTCAGGGAAAGAACAACAGCCGGATGAGTCATTGCTAGCCTTTCATTGAAGAAGCGTCCATCCGGGGCTTCTGTGTCGGACACATTCTCTAAAGCTTTGTTACAAATCGTAAGATAAGGACAAACCAATTATGGGACCCCCCCTCGTCTTCCTCTCTCTGTCCGGCCGTCGGTGCTGGTGCGTTGTATGTACAAAAGAGAAATGTGGCTCCTCACACATTTAAGTGTAAAGAGCTGAGCATGCACTGGTTATGTCTGCATAATGAAAAACCTTACAAGTTCCCTCAGAGAGCGAGGAAGAGTGAGGGAGAGAGAGGGAGAGAGAGACAGAGAGACAGTAGTGGGCATTGACAGATGCACGCTCTCTCACACAGACATTCCGATCCACTCCTTCCATGTGTCTGTCTGTATGCCGTCGCTAGCCGGACTCACAGGCATTCAGCCGGGAGAGGGGGGCGGAGGCTGGGTCAACAGGTGACCTTGGGGGAACCTCTGACTGTGGGTGTCTAGCGGCTGATGGCAGGCTCTGCTCGGGAATCCTGGGACCTGAACAACAAGAAGCCCCCTCTGCCGAAACTCACCCTGTGTTTATTAAACGGACCAAACCGGCACTATCGCCGCCCCTTGAGGCTGGGCTCTGAATCTTCGTTTCTACTCATACAGTTGCCGTGTTTCCGCTCAGCGCCGCCCTGTGGGGTTTGTCCCAGGGCTCTATAAATGTTTCCTTCATAGTGTTTCCTCCCAGAGGGCTTGCAGTCAAAAGCATGCATGTACCCCCGCCCCCCCTCACACACACGCATCTATGAGAGGATCATGTTATAAGCCCTGCATGTCCCCAACATCCACCTGTGTAACTGAGTGAATTGTCCCTCCTCCGTAGCTCGGTGCTCTCCGGTATCTGCTTGTAAACTGTTCATATTGTCAGATTGGACCAGAGACGACCAGGCTCATCGTCTTATTGGATGTGTGGGAGAAGGGATAACATCAGTGTTATGACACTGCATATTGCCCTGAATCGCTTTATTGGTAAAATGATAGTGCTCTTCCAATTTGAATCATTTTATGGAATCCCTCACAGAACAGTTTAATTATGTTATCGCACAACTCGCAACATCTGTCTTTATACTGGAGCAGATGACAGTTTTATTACAGGCTGAATTTCTTTGGTGGTTCTGGCAATTGATGAGTGATCTGATTAATAATCATACAGATGGAGGTGAAAGTGAACAGTAATGTGCTTGTATGTAGAAAAGGGGAAAATAATTAGAAAAAAAACACGCCTTGTGTTTTTGTCGAGGCCTAGGCCTCCTGCAATTGAACCATATTGCTTTTTGGGTGGCGTTAATTGGTATGCAATATGTTTCTCTCCCAGGGAAACGAGGATCTGGTTTGCAGGATTTTTTTGACGCTTTTTGTCATGTCTTGTTGAGTTTAGGAGATAACCAGAATAGCAGCATCAATCTACCCCACAAACGGGAATCACCCAGCAACCCTCCCACCCGTCAGACCACCACGGGGGCCGTTACACAGACTCCTCTTGCAGACGTCTCTCCTTTTCTTTTTTTTTACTCGCAATGTTACAATATCGCCGTTTAATGAACTTGGGCGTTGTGAGTTTACCTCCATTGTGTCCTTTCACCCACCGAGACGCAGAGGAGATGAAGCCTGCACCAAACCATACCCCAACTCAATATGATAGTTACCGTTTTGTGGTTTGACATCCTGTTTACATCCATCCCTTCCTGGTTATCCCCCCCCCCCCACCCACCACCCACACAATTGTCCTGCGTCCCATAGTTACCACAACGCCAGGTGTGGTGGCGGCAGTAAATCTTTCTGCACCGCATGTAGCTAATGAGCCCAGGACATGCTGGTATCCTGGGAAAGCGCGTGGTGGCTCTCAGTGCCTGGTGCCCGGTGGGTCTTTGATGGGCTGTCCGGGCCCGAAGAGAGGAACTCGAAACCCCTGAGCAGGTGTCCTGGGCAGCTGCTGTAGCGAGGCAGACACGGGGAAACACGTCTGTGTTGCCTCGGTATTAGATGGATTATTGGGGAGCTGACCCGTGACGTGGCTTTGACTAAATGCATCGTTGATGTTTTATTTAAAGTTATACCCACAGCCCCCCTCGCGGTCGAGACACACACACACCCTGGGTCTGTTTTTGCTGAGCGGATTGTGTGTTTAGCGTTGTAAATAAGTAACCGTTTTAACAGGGCCTCAGGAGGCCTGCGTTGGGAAAGTACAGGCCCAAACATGACTGGTTTTAATAGCCTTTGTCAAAACACTGTTTAAACAAAACCCCTTATTCACTGGAATGGAATGTTTACATCTAGTTGAATAATAATGCCTTTTTAGGAGAAACTAGTCTTTTAGGATGGCTAATTTGACCCAATTTATTAAGGATACTGTTAAAGATGCACAATTCCTCTTGGGAAAACATTCAAGCACAGGCTTATGCATATTTAATGAGAGCTCTACTTTAAAAACTTCATAGAATTAATATGTATCAGAAAAGTATTTCCTACACAGAAAACTTCTGGGTAATTAATATTCATAGGCTGTGCTTGTTAACACCCCCAATGCAAGTGCAATGTAGATCCAATTAACATAGAATGGGCCCTAAGGAATTTGGCAGATAAGGGTTAAACGAGCTATTGAAATTGAAACCGGGACTGTCTCCCATTAAAACACTTATTTGTTTTAATAAAGACCTAATCCTCATAGCTGCATTCACCTCAGATTAAGGCATCTATTTAGACTCTGGAAACCAGAGCCGTATAGAGAGAATATGCTTGTGTGTGTGTGGTTACCAACAGAGGCTAATGTAAAAGCGGTGTAGTGAAACTGTCTTTATATCTTATTCATAATCTACAAGCCTCACTCTGGATAACAGACGGCAGAGTTCCTTCACGCCGTCAGGCTGGGCAGGCTGAACCCCGGTGACGGATCGGGATGAGCTGGAGACCCACCGATGGCAGCCCAGCTCCTGTTGAGTCCCGCCAGTCGTCTGTTAGCACGCAGCCTGTGATATTGCTCCCCAGAGCAGCTTCTGAATGACGCTCCCGCCGCCTGTTTACTAAAGGGCCTCCGAATGCCTCTAAAGGGGTGAGCCGCCTGGTGTTACCCGACGCCCATTAATGTGCTTTGAGGAGAAACCTGAGGGACTTTTCCGTTTTCACACCCTCCGTCTTGTCTCGCCTCCCGCGTGTCCCGCCCACTGCTTCTGTTGTACACCCGTTCAGCGGCGAGCTTGGTGGTTGTGTGACGTTTCACTTCCCCGGACGTCGCCGCTTCCGTCTGCGAGCGCCCCCATTAGCTGGGCGGCGGGCCCGGTCACCACCGCCTGGAGAACCGTCCTTGGCGCGGGTCCCCAGGCTGTTCGAAAACACGGGCAGGCCGCTAGCGGTCGATGGGGCACGGCGTCTCTCCGTGTTTCCGTGGCGGTGGTTGATGACTAGCCGGACAGACAGTGAGATGTTATTATCAGAACCCCCCCCCCCCTCCCTTTTGTTAGGGTGAAAGGACGAATGTGACAAATAACCGACACTTAAAACGACTGCCTGTAAAAGGTAAATATATATGTCCAATGTGGTCCTTGCTTCCAGGGCACATCTGATGATTTGACGTGTCGCCTCCCGTTGATGTATCGGTGATTAATAATGACCTCTGATGGCGCCGGGGCCTGTGTGCGCGGCAGAACGGTTGTATACCATTTAGGGAATGATACGCCGCGTCTACGATGTGATGTGTCCTCATAAATAAAACTGATGGCACCCCAACATCCAGTGAATGACGGCGGCCATAAACTCTCTCGCCCACAGCGCCGACGGTATCAATCCTCATCCACTCGCTGTCTCTCGCTCTGTGGAAAAAAAGAACTTCGATATATTATTAAAATGGACAATGAAAACAAACGCTTTCTGAACTGTGAGGAGGCCGGCCATAGCCCCTCTGGAGAGCAGGAATGCGTGCTGGGTTGGTCCGGGCTGGGCTCGTCCGCCTTGTTGTTGTTATTATGTTGTTTACGGTTTCTGGCACGATGTTTACGTTCTCTGGCGTGATATAACGGGATTGCTGTGAAAGTATTGGCCAGTAAATGGAACCGAAAAAAAGACAGGTTTGTATGCCTTCTTCTATTCGTAAGCCCCCCCACCCACCTCACAAACCGGGAATCTATTCAGCGTTTTACTGAGGGGAACATGAGCCTTGAATATAAGTAACTGGTTTTTGCATTAGGTGCTCCCAGGGGTAAGGGGAAAGTATTATGTCACCGTGTAAAAGGCGAAACGTGAACTCAAGCAGGAAAAAATATATTTATGACTGTTTTCTGGTTGATTAGAGCTGGATGACATGCGTTAGGATGCCGGACAACGGAGAAGCACCACATCTGGCCAAATGTTTCAAAGACTAGTTTAAAGCAGACCATAGTGGACCGTCTGCTCTGGGGAGGTCGGACGTGTGGACCTGCAGTGAGGGTCCACGTCCAGCAGGAGTCGCTGCTGTCCTCTACTGTTGTGCCTCAGCTACCTCAACATCTCCATTTGTCACACTGGCACATCAGTAGGACGGGAGATTCATGGCCCTGGCAATATTCACAACACAAAGCAATTTCATGACAGGAGTTGTATTTTACACAAACATTGAACTGGCAGGGTCAGAGATGAACGTCAGCCATCTAACATATTGCATAATGTAGTTGTTTGAACATTTACAATGGAAAAGCTATCTTGGTTTTATATAATTGTGGGTGTCTGTGTGTGTGTGTCTGTGTGTGTGTGTGTGAGCGCGCTTGCAGTACACATGACAGCGCTGCTATTTCAGGGAGTGTGTGGCAGAGAGAGAGAGCCATTTCCCTGATGTCGGCACTTATCGACACAACTTCCTCCCATATAACAATCCCACAGCGCCACTTGTGTAATATTTTTTTGTAATCACGCAAGCACTCAATTGTCTTTTGTCGGGCCTCAGATAAACATTTGTGTAATCATTGCATCTTGCTACAGCCTCATCCGTGTTGTAGCATCATGGCATATCAAGTGCCAACATTGTAAATAATCAGTTAATTACTATATTTCGTGCAATTGTCCTTTCTCTCAGGCAACCATTGGTTTGTTTCTGGATGGAGCATTTGACTAGGGAATGCAGCTCTTATCCAACTCAGCCACATCCAATGTATCGGAGAAGTACAACATTGCGAGTATGATTAATTTTTCAATTTCTCTCTGCGGATATCTAATAATTGTGCCCATAGATAGCCAGGGGCCCTTATTAAACATTAACATGCAGAAAGTTAGAATCAGAAAGATGGTATTTTGGATTGAATAATGTAAAATAACTGTAGGGCAACAAAAAAGAAGCAAACTAGTCAAGGTTTATTCTTCAAATGTTTCCCCCCACCCTGAGTGCTCTTAATTACTAGCTCTTATCTGCAGACTCAACACTATATTTATTTTTACTCATTGCCAAATGAAAATGGTGTAACCTTTATAAAAACTTGCGTACATGTCAGTAAATCTTTGTAAAGAGTTATGTGAAATGTCAGTATGAGTTAATTGGCCAGGATTGTTTATTTTTTTCATTGGTATGTAAGATTTTTTTTATAAAAAAAATAAATATATATTTTATTATTTCAAGTTCTAGTAATTAGTTTGAGCTTGCGTTCAGCATATACATTGGAAAAGGAACGCCAGGTTTTCCTCTGGCTCCCAGGAAAGAGGCGCTGTGCCTTTAAGACAGGAAGCCTGCGAGGAGGGTGGATCCACCTGGACTTCCCTCTCTGTCCTGTCTTCATCACTTTGCTCACTCCCACATAATATCATCTTCATCTCCGCTAGCCGCGGCACAGGGAACTGCGTCTGTTGATCACATTTGGCCTGTCCAACGCTGCCATCTCCTCCCCTGACGTGCAGACCTGTGCCTGGACGCGCGGCGGAGCCGAGACGCCGTGCGGTGATTGATCGATTCCACCTGTCACAGGACAAGATAACCACATCAGTAAATACCCCGCGCCCCTCGGCCTCCTCCGGCACCATTACAATCGAGGGCAACTGATGCATGTTGGGAATTCATTGCGAGGTGGGATTGCGTCGGGCGCTGATGTGGGTCTGTGTGCGCTTGACCTGCGGCGTTTGTTTAGTCCATTCCCCGATCGACCTTTCAACCCGGGGGGGCTGTGATAGACACAGGAAATGCAACTCGTGTTTAGAATAAACACACGCGCTACACTGAACCGGTTGTTCTCTGGTGGGGATTTCGTTTGAGCGAAGCTAGAACAATCGTTTATTAAATGTTTTGCTACTGTATTGTGGCTGTACTATTTGTGCCATTTTACATGCCTTGACGTTGTCCTCTCGTTTGAAGCATATTAAATTAAATCGGTCCTTTGTGCAATATTTATCTCCATCTCGGAGACTATTGTACTTTGCAGTTCACACTCCGGCTCAATGAAAACAATAAATTGCATCCTTATCTTTTGAGCGACATCAAGATGGGTTTTTTTTGGTTGATTTGGAGAGAAAACAATAGGAGTATGGGAAATGGACACCAGTCTCACATCCATCCCCCACATGCCATGGAGAGGGAGAGAGGGAGAGGGGGTGGAATGGAGAATAAAGCTTTTAATCACGAGAAGGATGTGTTTCTAATATAAAAGTGTCTAAGATGTGGCTGAGCCTGGAGTAAGTGAAGTCCTGTAGAGTGCTATGTGAAATTGAAAAAGGAGCCTGTGGGATTTGGGGGTGAAAAGACTGGGAGCGGTGGTGAGACTTGGGGGACCGGTGAACCAGTGCGCCTGGCTGGCTGCTGGGTAGTCCTACCACCTTCCTCTGACTCCCGCAGGCCTATTCACTGCTACAGAGACCGCCTCCATTGGAATAAACTAGCTGTGTTTGCACATCTGCTCGCTAATTCCACCAAATGTGCTATTAGTTGCCGTTTGGTTTGTGTATCCTTCAGACAGACGTGTAACTGAAGGTACAGTGGAGAGAACAAGTATTTGATACACTGCCGATTTTGCGGGTTTTCCTACTTACAAAGCATGTAGAGGTCTATAATTTTTATCATAGGTGCACTTCAACCGTGATGGACGGAATCTGAAACAAACAGTTAATACAGGTAATGAGTGGAGAACAGGAGGACTTCTTAAAGAAAACCTAAAAGGTCTGTGAGAGTCATAATTCTTACTGGTTGGTAAGTGATCAAATACTTATTTCATGCAAAAAACTGCAAATTGATTACTAAAAAATCATACAATGTGATTTTTTTCTGGATTTTTAGATTCTGAATCTCACAGTTGAAGTGTACCTATGATAAAAATTACAGACCTACATGCTTTGTTAGTAGCAAAACCTGCAAAATCGGCAGTGTATCAAATTCTTGTTCTCCCCACTGTATAAAACATTATAAGCTGACATCACATAGCTTTTGCGACTCCAGTCGAATTGTATTTGGTGACAAATAGAGGCAAAAGGCTCTTTGGATAGTAAAGGTTGCTGACCCCCGGTCTAGATGATGCACTGTTTTTACACTCTTCTTGGTTATATCCCATGGATGATATTGCAATTGAGAATTGGTTCTCAATGAACACGAAGGCCTTTGATGTTTGATCTTTGCAATACAGAACCGAGACGCCAGCAGCAGCATGTCTCTGCTTGTACCTAAGTCTCCCTGTGTCAATCTGGGCCGGGCTTGGACCTGGCCTGGGTGGAGGAGAGGAGAACAGGATTTCATGCTGGCAGGTGGACTGCCTTGTGGCTAGCCACAGCTTCTGCCTTTTCGCTGACTCGTCACCGAACCAGAGAGAAACTGTCAACTAGGGCGGGAAATGAACGTTTATGCGCAGAGGTTTGTGTGTATGTGTGTGTTCTAGTTTAACCACCTGATCTCCAGCCAGAATGCCGGTTTTACCCGCATATTTCAAACAGATGTTGAGGAAGGTAAGAAAAGCCTCCCACCATCAAAATAATTCTCTTTACAGCTGTATGTTTACTAAGTGTTTATGTGATATTCCGCAGTCTGTCAAACTGGGCCCGATCTTACGTGTTAAACCATGATAAACGCCCCGTCCATTCATATTTAAGCACCTTTGAGGATTCCGATTTGATTTCTAAACGAACCCTTTCGCAGAGCAGCTCGTGCTTGTGACGCCGTCCCGGGTTTGTGTTGCGCTCCTCGTTGGCTCACCGCACGCCCTCCAGTCCTGTTACAGTAAATACCGGGGTCCACCTCTGTGCCGGCTGCCTCACCGGCCCGGCATGAATCACAGAAGACGCCAAGCACAGGCATGCGGGCATGTCTCTTTCATGGGCAGGTTGAGAGGTTACAGGAGTGCTGCATCACCGTAGCCATGGGGCAGAACTGCCTTAACTTGTCCTGTCGCCAAACACCAATCACTGCGAGCTATTCACGGATACGGATGCACTAGGCAGAGACGATGATTGACATGCAGTTTTTTTTTCTTTAATCAAAACTCGGCCTGACGTGCATATTGGTGGTTTAGGTAGACCCGGACCTGGGGGAAAGGGTCACATTACGTGGCGTTTTAGTGCTAACGTCATTCAGCGTGGTATAGCTTACTACTATTTTGCGACATACTAAGTGCTAATATCGTTCCTCGTGGTATAACTTACTACTATAGTGCAAACTGCTAAGAGCTATTGTCATTCCTTGTGGTATACTACTGTTGTGCAACATGCTGAGGGCTAAGTTCTGCATAGTATACTACAATTTTGCAACATACTGTGTGCTAACGTTGTTCCTCGTGGTATACTACTATAGTGCAATATTTTGTTTTGGGAGATTCATATAGCTGCATTTTATTTTGATTGAAATCTCCCTGGAATAGTTGTTTAATTCGAATTATCACTGGAGTTTGTTGCTTTGGATGGCAGCGACATCAATGTCCCAGCTGAATACAGAAGGTAATGACAGGAAAAACATTTCATTATGCTAAACCTGTAAATTAATTAACCTCAAGTTGTAATTGATTTTATTGTATTTAGCATTTAACTATATTTTTCCTTCTTTCTATTACCTTTAATGTAACTTATTGGTTGATGTGATCTTAGGGGGTCAGAAAGGCAATTCTTCAGATAGAGAATATCTGTCTGCTTTACTTGAAGTAATTATTTAATAACCTGGAATGAGAGCAGAGAGTTCACTCCCTACAGAGTGACATGGTATACAAGCGTTCAATTATTTGACCCCATTTGTAGAAATTACGTATTTTTCTATTTTATTATTTTTTTTTTTTCTGCATTGGCTTTCCAGACAACCAAAATCATGTAAATGAGTTGGCGTGAGACAATGTCTGCAGCTGTCTGTATGGTTCAGAAATAGCAGTGTTTTCGCTTGTGTGTCTGCACTGAGTCTGGCAATGAGCCGCGCAACCCTTCTTAGCTATGCAGCAGTGTGGTGAGTCGCCGTGGACAGCTTTGTGGGCAGGGACAGCCTGGGTGATGACATGGACTACTTTACATGTAAATTCCCTAGTTATTCACCTCTAAGTGAACCCATTGAGAGTGATTCTAGAACTGGCCTAAAGACAGAGGTGTGCTTTTATGACTAGGTAAGGCATGTCCTTTCGAAGGCCCTAAAGCACTGTATCTCTAAACCCTCCTCTTTAATCACTGTATCACTCAGTCTCATAAACTCCATGAGCTGTGTGTGTGTGTGTGTGTGTGTACGCACCAACGTCCTTCCTGTTTCTCTATTTTTTTTCCAACATAATCAGCAAAAATAAAAGCCGTTGGAAGCTGGCTCATATTAAAGAGGTGATTATTGGTAATAAATACTTTTATACATACTTATTACAGAGGCAGTTTTCTTGCGCGGTTAATGAGAGTAATTTGATCTGCTTGAGAGATTACAGCTCCCAAGAATTAATGCGGCAATCCCATTCCAAGACGGAGCGAGATCTAAGATTGTTCTCAGGTCATGTGCTGCTAGATGCGCCCCTCTCACATAGCAGCTAATGGAGTTGAACAGCAGTCTGTCATTTTCCCGACTGGCCCCCACTCTATAGCCCACATGCCCTTGGTTCCTGCAGTGCTTGTTGTTTGGACCGCCTGTTCTCCACTTCTGGTTCTGGTTGGCATTGAGCGGTGTGTGTCCGTTTCACATTTTTAGGGAAGACCAAACCCGTAGCCCCCCCAAAAAATAATCAAAGAACGATAATGAAGATTTATTATTGGCTAATGCAAGATTCAGCACCTAGATGGATTCATCAACCAACTGCCTTTCGTTTTGGATTCATCCAAGTTTCATTAAGGCAGATTTTCTGAAGAAGCCGGGGTTTTTTTTCTCCACAGCCGGCGTTGTTTAATATTTCCATCACATGTTTATGTAAGCCCTTTAAGCTTGGCACATAACTTAATTTGCCCGGTGATCATCTTCTCCTGCGACGTTTATTGAAGCCTGCAGCTCAGGAGGTGTCTGTGCAGAGTGCTGAAGGTGGCTCAGGCAGATTGAAGACAGCCAATTCTGTAAGCGCACAACGCTTTGCATGCTAATTACAGCAGGACGGTATGTTTGTTAAAAGTGCTTACTTACACAGCTTTTCCCGGGACTCATAACCTTCCTTATACAAGTAAACTGTGACTTGTGAGTGTCTGAGTATAAAGGACAGTTTCCCTTTTAATACCAACCAAACCAAAAAGGTGTGGCTGCCTTGTTCTTGTAGCTTTTTCCCTGAACATTGCGAGGCCTCATGTCAGTCCAAGCCGACTGGTGATCTGTCCAGACACCCGACCCTGCCAGGAGATCACTCTAGTTTATGGCCAAAGCAATCTGATTTTTTTTTCCTTCTCCTTTATTCTTGTCTGGGTGGGATCATATTACCTGTCTTGGAATGACTTCAACAGAGACAGTGGTATTCCCAGGGAGCTGCCTCTCTACTGCAACTCAATCCAAAGCCATGGCCAATTGGGCTGGCTGTGATTTATGGAATTATTCTGCTGTAGAGGAACGTTCCCTACAACCACACTGGGACTCCTCCACTGGCGCCTCGTATATTTCCTATATGGGCCTTATGTCCAATCTGTCCCAGGTCAACACAGAAGAAAACCAGTATGTTATGTCCAATCTGTCCCAGGTCAACACAGAAGAAACCAGTATGTTATGTCCAATCTGTCCCAGGTCAACACAGAAGAAAAACAGTATGTTATGTCCAATCTGTCCCAGGTCAACACAGAAGAAAACCAGTATGTTATGCCCAATGTGTCCCAGGTCAACACAGAGGAAACCAGTATTTTATGTCCAATCTGTCCCAGGTCAAATTTCTCTCAGGTTAACAGAGGAAACTAGTATCTTATATCCAATGAATCCCATCTTAACACATAGGAAACCAGTATGTTAGTCTAATCTGTCCCAGGTCAACACAGAGAAAACCATTATGTTATATCTAAACAGTCCCAGGTCAACACAAAGACAACCCATTTCAGAACATCTGTGTTTAGCCTGTGATAAATGGTCCTATGAAACACAAAGCTATGTTTTTGTGTTTGAACATTAAAAGGCTAAATTGGCTAAAGGCTTGGAACAGCAAGTTAAGTCATATTATCATGACACTTAGATGTCGATAGAACTTGTATTTTACAGGATATCCCAATTTGTCACCAATCTAAAAAAAAAAATTTAATCGATGTTCCCAATTTAAGAACTGAAGAAAAGGGCAGAAAACAAGCATTCCTGTTGAGAGGATGATAAAGGCCAACCAAAGATAGTGGTCTTTTGATATTCATACAGTCAGTATATTAACATAAGTAATATATTGTACTCTATATATTTATCTGCATCGCTTGTACTAATATAGTGATTGAATTTGTGGAATGAAATGTCACTGCCTGAATCTCTGGATTTGTGTAATCTATAGCAAGGTTTGGAAACTGTGTTTTCTCTACGTGGACACAGCGAACCGTAACATCCTATGTTCAGAACTTATTTATCCTGACTGTGTCACAGTGATTGTCTGCGGGGGATGTCACTCCACCTTATAGGTGTTTCTAGTGTTGACACGCATCGTATTCTAGGCACACTTCCTGTCCCAGACCATTGCGAAGCAGAACGGTGAAGGCATAGCACAGGAGCCGAGGACCGATCTGCTGACAATGTGCCCTGAGCGGTCCGAATCCCCCTCGCACGTTCCTGTCAACTGTCTGATGCAGCCTGTGTCATTCACCTCCTGAAGCAGTACTTTGTAGCGGGGTGCCTTGTGTTCACGAGCCTAAGCTGCCTGTATTCGTCTACGTTCCGTGTGACTGGAATCAGAGATTTAAGGCTTTACTGAGAGCAACTTCAGAGTTTGCAGCTGTATTGACAGAGTCGAGTAAAGTGTATGAAACAAAGAACAACTAGGCCTTCCCCACATTCTAAACACCTCTCTATAAACTGGATAATTCTCGGCTCACGCTGCGTTTAGGAAGCTCCATTTCCCTTTCCAGAGCACGACACTCCCAGCTACTACCTGATGCAACTCGGCAGACTGAAATGCAATAACAAACTAAACAAGGAGGTTTTTCCGACCCGCACTATAAATATCCAGCACGATTTGCCTGCCCAGGACATTTTCCATGTTTTATCGACTTGGCTGAAAATGCGACGGGCATCACCAGGCGTCGCGTGTCAGAAGGGCTTCCGGCAAGGGGAGAGTTCAGAGGGATGTGCCCGGAGTTGTTGCCCGGATTCTACTTTGAATCTTTTCCTTACCTCTCTCGTTTCACGCACTCCCCTCCATCTTCCTCCTTCTCTTTTCCCTCTCCTTCTGCCATTTAAACGAGAAAGCAACACATTGACGGCTCGCCGAGCGATTTGCCTCCTCGTGACCTCCCTTTAGTGGGGCCATTCACGGGCGGTGCTGAAGCAGAATGCCGTGCAGGGAGCGGGGCGAGAGAGGGAGCGACACGCCGACCCGCTCTGAAAGACTTCCCCGGTGAAGTGGATTAAATCAGCGACAGGCTAGTGGAGCCGATTACCCTGAATATGAAAATGCAGTATCTTAATGGTACATATTTTCATGAGGCAGCCCAGTTGCCTTTCATTCTGCGGCTAATATGTCTATTCTTATGAGTCATTTACTTCTTTAATTACCTTTAGCAGCAGATGCACAATGGTGTATTAATGTGAGTGATTTTTACGGCCTCTTCATCATACATTGCCTGGGAAGTTGAAAGGCGTAATTGAGGTGGAAGAGCGACTCGTGAGAGAAACAATATTTAGTTGACAGCTTCCCTTGTAGTCTGGGAGGGTGTTTATGAGTTTACACCACACTAAAGCAGTAATAAACACACTATTCATTTAATATCTGCTGAATGGGGTTGACAAAGATGCCTTTATAGAAAGGAGATTTGCATTACATTATGGAATCATGACAGGAAGTGACTGTGCCATAATCAAGCAGAACTGTGTGTGAGTGCGTTATTGTGAGTGTCTTAATGTGAGGGTGTGTGTCTGCGTACCCCTGCTAGTCTTGCCTTTGCACGGTGAAACCATACTTAAATGTTCTTACATTCCAGTCCTTAAGTGTAGTTTTTTTATCATTGATGAGGTGTGTGTGTGTGTGTGTGTGTATGTATGTACACACGTGTGTGTGTTTTCTCGGCAGTAGGTGGGCTTGTCTTATTACGTGTGTTGTTGGATTGGGGAACCTCTGAATAGAGGCCTTCTCTTTGCCATCTGTTGTCAAGCTGTTGGCTGAGGAAGGCTGGGGAATCCAAACCAGTGCGGACGGCAACCCAGAGCAAACGGAAGCTGTCAGGCCCACATTGCTGAGCTGACCTCCGGGGTCGCGGGTCACCCCGTCGTACCAGCCTCTGAGCAGAGCGCCTGGCCCGGACGGGGCCCGTCTGATGGAGCAATGTTTACTCTCCGCTCTCTCTCCCTTGCCCCCCCCCCCCCTTCACTCCCTGGCCTCCGTCATCAGCCTCCCTCTTCCAGTCACACTTACGCTAAATAACTTTGCTTTCAACTCCGTTTTCTCCTTTCACTCCGTGTTCCCCCCCAGAAAACCTCTCGGAATCCGTTGTGTTACCTGTTACGGGGGGGGGAAACAAATACAATGGGATTTTTATTGAAGTCAGCTTGCATTCTCTGTAATTGCATGCTGTGCTTTATATTGTTTAAACATGGCAATTTGAAATGTTTAGTGTTGTCATAAATATTAATAGATTATTTGAAAAGTGCAGCGACGGAAGGGAATAGAATGGTTTGAAGTGGGTATAAAACATTGATTTATTTATGTATTCTACATGAATTAGTTTGGAAATCTAAACACGGGTTATAGAGTGTTTTTCAGGGGGTCTGTAATGTGCAGGGTTTGGCCATGGGTGCCTGTTTTCCATGTGGAGAGGCTTTTTGGAAATGGCATTAATTATATACTTACTGAGGATCCGTCCCTGCCTACTTTGCATTGCAGATAAATGGCCATAGCACAAAAAAAGGACAATTAATATAAATAGACATGATCCTCGCGCAGCTCGTCTGCTTCACATGTTTAAGAATCCCCCCAAAACCATATGCATTTAAATTAAAATTCCGCTTATTGTAAGTGAATACGCCACATGTTTGCACACTCAACCCACCCTCCCCAACCCCAGTAAATCGTTCTACTTGTACTTTTTTGAACAAAGAGTATTGGCAACTCCAGATTTAACCGATACATTGCCAGCGTTAATGCGGCAGCTGTCTCACCAGCTTTGCCCCCCCGGATAAGAGGTGGCCGGGGTTCTCCCAGGGTCTGGAATGTGAGGTGGGTTCAGACGTGCAGATGACCTTGACATTCTGGCCGTCACCATGCGAGAACCTACCGAGTCCTGGAAAGGGGGGCGGGCCGGCAATGTTGTGTTGGGCGGGTGGGGTGTGGGGGGTGATGTCTGTCAAGAACTACCTATTAGCCTACTACATTAAGGGCTAACCCGTTACCCTTCTACATTAGGTGTTAGCATATTAGCCTACTACATTAAGGGCTAACCTATTCGCCTGCTACATTAAGGGCTAACCTATTAGCCTACTACATTAAGGGCTAACCTATTAGGCTACCACATTAAGGGCTAACCTATTAGGCTACCACATTAAGGGCTAACCTATTAGGCTACCACATTAAGGGCTAACCTATTCGCCTGCTACATTAAGGGCTAACCTATTAGCCTACTCCATTAAGGGCTAACCGATTAGCCGTGTTTTTAATGGTCATCTGTGAACCACGATCTCCTGTCTAATAAACTCGAGCCACTGAGTAAACAGCCAGTACTGGACCGCCTCTCTTTCTCTCCCCACTTCACAATGGCCGCAGGGATCCGGTTACACCTGCGCGCACATCTTCCTGCGATTAGGGTCAATTTCGGAAACCATTTCACATTCAAGGTCTTCCCTGGCGCTGGTGTTTGGAGGAAGACATTGGTGAGTCCGGGAACATAAAGAAGACTCTCCTGACGGGCCTGAACAAACACGCAGACCGGACCTGGTGTTTGATTCTCATCACCCCATGTCCTCCCAGAGGAGCCGTTCTGAATGGGAGCCCGGCTCTCCACGTTTCTGCTGTCTGTCTGTCTGAAATAGAGAGTCCAGAGTGTTGTTTGTCTCCTTTTGACGTGGCTGAAACTAACCCAGTGGGCATTAATAAAACGCCTGGGCAGGGTCATCTGGTTTTCAGTGGGATGCTGAGCTAGGTTGACTGAATGTTTCCCCCCTTATAACCATCACATATGAGTTGGTTCACCGTTGTATTTCGATCATTTACGGGTTACATTGTGGAAGACTGTGTATGCGATTTATCAACTACAAACTCATCAGTTATTAGCATCATCGTTCATTATAGAAGTGTCCTTGGTCAGTGCTGTTACGTCCCTGTGAAAGGTGTCGCAGAACTTGACTCCGTGGTAAATCTCTGAGCAGGGATTTGTACAGTGCCCAGAGCTGGCTTTAACAGCAGGAAGCCCAAAGCCTGTAAATAATCCACATGTGCAGACTGCATATAAAGACATCCAGTACTTAGCTATTCCCTTATCGCTGCTACGTAGCCCTGGGACACGAGAGCTGCTGGTGCATATAAGAAGCTCTGTTTCACTAATACGGCGTGGACTAAGATGCAGATAAGGCGGTCGTTGTTTACCGATGCAGAGCGGTTAACACAGAGGAAGGTGTGAACTTGGAACGCATTCGAACTAGAAAAATAAAAGGGGAGCGCAAATGACAAGGATACCGAATTGCATCGTTTTTACCGCTGATAAGACCTTGTCAGATCCTGGAGGGTATTTTCTAATCAAACGTACCAGAAGCGATCTTACACCGCTTGGTGTCTTTGTGCGTGTTGGTCGCTCTTCGTGTGTCCCTGTGCGTGCACGTGTGCGTGCGTTGCATGTTTATGTTCCTTATCCCTGCTCATATTGTACAGCTAGATCTTAGCCTGTACTAGAAACAACCGTATCGGAACATTCTAGTGAAGCCTCTCCAGCTGAACATATGCATACAGATTCGGCACCTACTTATCCAAATCCAATTTGCGAAGCCTTAAATTACTCATGAAATGTTACGCCGGTGTACAAGATAACCTGTTCCGTCTGCTACGGTTTCATAGATTAGAGCAAGTCAAACGTTAGCACGCGTTTGTTCGAATCTCAAATTAATCCTGTGTACATATTGTAATTCCCCCCCTTTACATTCACTTCGCCCTATAGCAAGGCTTCCATTCCCTTCCCTTTAACCCGGTCATCTGTTACCATTGTCTGTCTTTGAACTATTCATGTATCTGATCAGTTCCACCTAATATGTCTGTTGATTTGTTCCATTGTAGTGCCCAGACAACACGCTGTTCCCCTCATGTCTCTGGGCTTTAGATGCTCCAGCCTGTCAGCCAGTTTATCGCTGGCGTCTGGAGCTGGTTTTAGACTGGTACGTCTATCAAGCCCCAGTACCTTTGAATGTGAGATCAAAAGGAGATGAATTCCAGTGGAGGAGGAGGAGAGAGAGAGAGAGAGAGAGAGAGAGAGAGAGGGAGAGAGAAGGGCCTGTGTGTGAAGAGAAGAGTGGGTGCTGTGTAAACACCACTGTGACAGCTCGGAAGGGGTTGTTTTAGCACAGTGTTAGGCCTCTCCAAGGCAGCCAGCTACAGTCGCCTTGTTAAACGACAAATCATTCCTCGGGCCTCTGGCCGGCCTCGCCTTCGGAAACACCACATAGGCACCACTAAGCCTTTTTATCTTCTCATTTTTGATAATGAAAGACTCGTCCAGTGTCCTTGGCTTTTAACTCTTTTCCAAAGTCATTAGGGACGAAAGAGCTCGGACTAAGTGTTTTTTGTTTGACTTGTTTTTAAAACTGTTTAAAAACGAGGAAGTATTAAAGCTCTTATATTTGATTATCAACAGGCGAACTTGATAGTGACAGAATACATAGCGATGCGTCTGAGGGCGAGATAAAGCTGATTCGGGGAAGAGTTCTAAAGGCTATTTGCCACCTTCTTTTTTTTCTGTCAATAATTCCCAGAACTGTATGTCTTGACTCGCAAATGTCTGGAGCTCCCATGACATCCTGTTGACTCAGTATCCTAGGTCCAACACCCCTGTTTAGTCAGCCAAACATGTTGCACCGAAGCATTTCAAGTAGTTGTCATACGTTTCGGTTTGTCAAGTCATCAGTATACCCCTCAAACCATGGCTTTGGGCCCAGCGGGTCGGGGCTTTGTCTTGTAGGACTTGCTGTCCTCGTCCACCTCCCCCTCGGGTCTTTTGTTTTGACCTTTGACCCTTGACTTGTTGCCACATATCTTACCCAAGTGTATAACAGCCAGCTACTCCACTGGGACTTGAGGTTGAATTGCTCTGCACGTTTAGGTGCGACAGTAGATGTTGCGGGTCCGCCACAGTTGATAGGAAGATAGGATGCTTGGTCATACTGTAACTGAACTAGATGAATATCATGTTCTTATAATGAGGGCTATGAGTTGTGCCTCAGAATTGCGTTGGCTTTTCTCAGTTTGTGTGGGAGTGAACGAAAGGGTATATTGTCTTCATCACTGTGCTCAGGTTTTTCCCCTAAATAGCATTAGGCAGGGCAAGGGAGAGGAGGAGCAGAGAGAAGGGAGAGAGTGAGAGATGGGAGAGGAAGGAGAGCGAAGACAGAGCAGGGAAGGAGCCTGTTTTAATGGCTGAAAATGCCAGGAGTGTAGCTGCTTTGTACACTGGTCATATTCTTGCCTTATGATGTCATCCCACAGGCCGGTGTTTGAGAGGGTCAGCACGCACACACACTTCAGACCAGCACACAGCTGTTTGCCCCAGCGTCGAGGCTGAACTTCCCAGCCACCCCCGTTCCTCTGTAGAGCTCAGGCCCACAGGACAACCGGTTCTCTTGTCACTCTCTCTTCCTCTCTTGCTGGAGCTCTTTCACCATACCCTCTCGCTTTTGAGATTTCACTTTCATGCAATCTTTCACACATTCTTCTCTCCTTCTTTGACGTTTATTTTTCGCACGCTCCTCTCTGTAGCGAATACCGCTCCGGCCCCTCCCTGTTTTCTTCCACATAGCCGTTTTAATTTTACTGCCTCTGGCAATCAACCCAACTTGTAAAGTGACTGTGTTCAGGAGTGCATCTCCGCTGTGTGTGATGGGCCTGGATGTGCCCCTGACTGTTTGTTTAATTGTGGGTGTAATCGTCTTAGGAACACGGAAAGAATGAGCCCCGATATTGACTCAGATGTTTTACTGGTGTAGGTGTGAGCCTGGCGTCTCGCTGTGGGAACACACGCTTGCTTTTCTTGGTATCAGTGTGGTTTTCATGACCACCGTATTTCCCAGATCCCCGGCTTTGTTTGTTCTGGATGGCATGTTTGATTATTTATCGTAAGGGAAAAGGGAGTAGCTGGAGCAATAAACATGTGACTACACTGTATTTTGTTTTCCACTGAGAAGGCCGTGTCCTTTAACAGATATTTGGAGCGGCAATAAAGCTTTTATTTGCTTTTTCGTGTGTGTGTGTGTGGGGGGGGGGGGGGTGTGGAGGGGGATGGAGTATCAAAAAGCACTGATCTGTCCATCCCTTTTGGTTTTCTGATAGGGCGACTTATCAACAAAGTTTTCCGGTTTTCGTTTCGTTGAGATGGAAATATGTTAAAAAAAAAAACTAAACATTTGAGACTCAATGATTGCAAAAACTGTGCATAATGCATGTCTACCTCCAGTCCCAGAAGCCATTCGAACTAGGCTAGGATCTGTGTTTAAAGCAATAGGAATGGCCTGTAGGGAACACTCCAAAAGCAAGACAAAGGATTTGCTTTTAGTTTGAAAGTTGTTCTTAGTCTCTAACCCACCATTCATTTAATCTCTGTTTCAGACATTCCAAGTGGCTCGGCAGATACTTCAACAACAACAGCAGCAACAACAACAACAACAGCAGCAACAGCAACAACAACAACAGAGCCAACAGCTGCAGCCTCAGCAAAGCACCGGTCTAAAATCCCCTAAAGGCAACGAGAAGCAGCCAAGCCTACAGGTATTAAAACACACTTTCTCCCACGTCACGTTAACAACAGCATTGTTTGCTGATGCACCAACTGTTATACTGTTACTTCCTGGTTGGAAACCTCAAGACAAACAAGGGGTTGGCCGGTTGTGAAAGACACCTCTTAGGACTGAACAATGGAAAGCTGAACTTTCTTGCTGCTTGCATTGGTACGGCGAGTGTTGTTTTCTTTGTGTCTGCGAGAGAATGTACTGTACCAGGCACCCTTCATAAACAGGAAATTAAGACAGGCAGAACAAATGACGGTTGTAGACCAACCACACTAGCGAATATGTTAGTGGGCGTGGAGACTTGTGGTCCACAATACACACATCAGACTGTGACACGGTCATGACTTCACCAGGCAGAACAGACACACAACTGAACTGTACATAGTGTAGACTCCCAGGACTCAGCCCCTGAGGTATATATTGAAGAATCTGAAGTATTAAACACATATCGGAATAAATAAATGAGGAATTTTGTGGGTACTCTGTGTTCACCTCTAGTAGCCGGGGAATTTGTGGCATTTATTTGGGCATCATTAGTGACGCAAGGCAAAGCCGATCTGCTTTTGAATAGGAACAGCTATTCCTATCTGGTGCAATATTTACGTTAATTTCAGGTCCCTCGTATGAGCTGTCTCAGACGCGTATCTTTGTTTGAACAGGGAGGGGTTGTTTGTTTCAGTGTGAAATTGCAAACGACTTCAGGGCATATTTGGTAATTAATAAGAAGGCCTGTTCTGTATGTATGTGTGTTTGTGTGTGTGTGTGTATATATATCATATTTAATGCCCTCTTTCCCATAGGAGACACTTTTTAATGAGCTATTGTAGCAGCTAGTTCTAATGTCAGGTACTGAAAGAGGCTCTTTGTTGTTAGATGGCTCAGGAATAGCTCCAGAGAATGAAATATGACTGTGCTGACCTTCCAGTTGTGTGCATATTTGTCAGGATTCAAATAAGTTGAAAGGATCAAACTGAACAGTTCCCCGTCAGGCTGGGAATTGTGAAGCAGAGGTCAACAGGGGACCCTCATGGAGAATTCCAACGTGCAGCCTGTTGTCGGTACATAGTGAAGTACTGGACCACCTATCGCAGACAAAGACAAAATTAAAATTCTAATTTATTAATGTATACAAAGAGCCTGCCCAGCCTGTCACTCAGCTATTGAAAAGAAAGCTGGGGCCTTTTTCCCCTCCTGCTCAGTACTTATGAAGAGCACAAGCCGGCCAGCTGTAGTTTCTAAAGCTAATGCTAAATTCCTGCTTTGTAATGTTGTAGGGTTTGTAAAATGTTGCTATGTTAAAACTATCACAATGGAAAGCCACAAGTCCAGAAGTGTTTATTTGTATCCGAGTAACATACTCCTCTAATTAGATACAGCCACTCGCAGAATACACATTTATTAAAACTAGCAACTATAAGGTGTGTGTGTGTGTGTGTGCGTGCGTGCGGCAGATGTATGTCAGATATTTGGTCTTAACTTGTGGTCCTAAGTGGCGGAGCAGACCCTTCATTCACACACCCGAGGGTAGTCATTAGGACACCCAGACATAACCATCCAAAGCACTTCTGCTTTAACTGAGGGGACATACACAGACATACAGAAAGCACCAGAACACCCCTCTGATGCAACAAGATTCTTCACCGCCACTTGGGGATTAAGAGTTCTGTGTTGAATTGGACCAGGTCATAACCATACATGATACACCAATTATCAGGTGGGTAGTATGCTGCCCCCTCTTAACAACACCTGCTGCTTAGAGCTGCCCCATTTATGTACAGCGGTGTAGAGCTGCCCCATTTATGTAGAGCTGCCCCATTTATGTAGAGCGGTGTAGAGCTGCCCCATTTATGTAGGGCAGTCTAGAGCTGCCCCATTTATGTACAGCGGTGTAGAGCTGCCCCATTTATGTAGAGCTGCCCCATTCATGTAGAGCGGTGTAGAGCTGCCCCATTTATTTAGGGCAGTCTAGAGCTGCCCCATTCATGTACAGCGGTGTAGAGCTGCCCCATTTATGTAGAGCTGCCCCATTTATGTAGAGCGGTGTAGAGCTGCCCCATTTATGTAGAGCGGTGTAGAGCTGCCCCATTTATGTAGGGCGGTGTAGAGCTGCCCCATTTATGTAGAGCGGAGAGATGCAGGAGCTATTTGGCTTGCTCCAATTAATTTCACACAAGTGAAAAATAATGAAGCACAGGCTAACTTAACAGACCGAGAAAATAAAAATGACCTGTGTTGAAGGTGAAGGGGGAAAACCAGGCAGCAGGAGAATCCTTGATCAGGGCTCTTTGGTTGGATGTCTCCAAGAAAGAGGGCTGTTGGTTTAGCCCCCCCCCATGAAATGGTTGCCATGTGTTGCATCTGCTGCTTGTATATGTTGCCCAGGGCCTTTAGTGCAACTAAATAATACATGCAGCTGTTCACAGGCGAGCGAGCAGCTAAACATACTTGACTGGTCAAGAAGCCAGTAAATGACTGACAGAATGACACGTGTAATTAAAAGGGTCCTCGGCACCTCACCTTGTGTCTCACACCTACAGTGGCGCGGGACGAGAGTCAGCAACTCCCACCCAATTAGCATTATCAGTGAAACGGTGGGGTTTGACTCATCAGTTCCATCTGCATTTAATTAGAGGCAGGCTGAAATTGGATTTAACTTATTACTTTTTCATGGATCACTTTCTTGTCATCACTTCAAATTGGATTGCGGCCCCAGGTAACTAATTATGGCAGCCGCGGGATCCGGAGTGGAGAAGGAGGTGATTAGGAACAACACCGTTGAAACCGGGCTGATGGTCCACTCGCACGGCGGAGGGAGGAGAAACGGGGCTCATTTGTGTCATTGCTTTGGAGCCCGCTCGGTTAACTACTCCGCGCTGCAAGGGATCCTGGGTAGGCACCCAGCGCCTAAAGAGGATTATGTGACATGCAGCTGGGCCGAAGATGTTCTGTCAACACGGTTCCAGCGCCATAATGCCCAGATCAGGCTCGTTCTGTACGAGATGTTGGATGTTGGCCTCGACGTGCCTTCGTACCGTCAGACACTACAGGGCTTCAGTTCTCTGTACAAACCCTCCGTGAACATTCACTTCTGTCTGCCAGTGTTGGCAGGTTAGAAAATGCAGTTTGTGGGAATTTGCGTGCAGTGAAAACACTTGTTAAGGGCCTTGACAAATGGCCAGTCCCACTTTGACGGCCTATTTATTTATATTTTTAGTTGTAGAGGGATTATTTGTAGTACAAGGCAAATGTATCACATAAGGCGGCGGAATATAGAAATGCATCTCTTGTTGAATTTTTTGCTTTGTTCTCTGAAAGCAACATCACTAAAGATCAGTTCTTTCATATTTCCACTGAAGCTAAGTCCTTGAAGCTTCTGAGCAATGGAAAACAAGAAAAGAGAAACTGCTTTCTGTGTGGTTTCCTGCCTCCCTCTGTTCACCGAAATAATGTGCCGGTTTTCTTCTTATATTTAAATTAAATGATCATGATTCATTCGATAGGTCAACATCCTCAGATACATTTACGTTCAACATTGTCGGTATGTTGATTCAACCGTTATTCTTCCCATATTCACAAAAGGCCGAAGAAGAAACCCTTATCTTACAATAGATTTTTGCCAGGTGAATATCTTTCTCCCTGTTTCCCTTCTTCCCTCTTCCGTTCTCTTTCAGTCTCTCCCGTTCCCTGTTTTACACCGTTGTTTGCAATCTCGCAGAGGGCATCTCCAGGTCAAAAGATAATGTATTTTCAGTTTTACATGATGAAAGCCTTTTAAGTTCTGTCTCCGACGACCCCTCAACACCCCCCCCCCCGGCCCCTCCACCGCTCACATCCTTCAGTTATGGTCTTCGGGGGAGTGTGGTGTGACAGAACGCAGAGGCCAAGTCTCTCTCCGACAGGGGAACATGGGAGGAGAAGCCGCTGGTTTTTGTAGTACACCCGCGGCCCCGACACGTGCACACCGCAGCGCTCCAATCTGGAAGTCATTAGCCTGCCGGCTGGACTTGGGCCAGGGCTCCGTGGCGGTATTCTGAGGCGTTCCGTCCCGCCGCCTCGCCGCCCCGCGGCCCGGGGAGATCTCTCCGTGGCGCACCGCCGTGGCGAGGCAAGGTGACAGTGAGCCCGGGCTCCGCCCCCTCTGGCCCCCTGCCCGAGCAGGAAGGGCAGCGGAGATATGGGGACAGTGGGGTTGGGGGGAAATCCGCTAGCCGAATGCGGCTAATTGTCTGTTTCGGACCGCGTGCGTGATGGTCTGAAGACCCGCGTGTAGGCCAAGGTCCACCACCGAGCCTCGACTTGCACGGGGAAGCTTCTGGAATAGATACCTCGTTGCTAGTCGTCACTGTTCTTCCGTTTCAGTTTGCAGTTGCACACTGCTTTCAAGTTCCTAATCAAATCACATACTTCAGTGGGCGTGTGTATGCGCGTGTCTCTGCGTCTTTTTGTGTTTGTAGAAGCTCCCAAGGTCAAGTGGTAATGAATTCTCAGTTCATGTCTTTGTTGCTTGGAGGGGATTTATTATGCCAGGAATGATCAACACGGCGCTGATCCCTCCATCCACGTGTAACCACGGATCAGGATGTCTTTTCCGCCGCTTGTTTTTCTTGTCATATTGTAAAAATGCATCATGTGTACCGTACGTATTAGAAACAGGTTGGGATGATTCTGTCTGAATCGAGTCATCCCGTCTGTTCCAGCCTGTTAGTGAGCCTCAGCCATCCGATGGCTGTCGGACCCACTCCAGTCACAGGCCTTTAAACCACTGCC
>JACXGK010000050.1:146182-187465 GCA_016801125.1 Novumbra hubbsi
CCAGTCACAGGCCTTTAAACCACTGCCATTTTCAGGACCTTTTTTTTTTTATTTATTCTGAGGCCTGATGTTTCCCTTCAAGCTCTGCCCCCCCCCCCCCCTCCCTCCGCATGGGTCCCCCTCCCCCAGTCTTGTATCTTTGAATCACTCTCCACCACAGTGTCTTGATGTCAGCCATGTGTTGTTCGGAGTGATTCACTCTCCCTTTCGAGGGTTGATGGCTGTATGTATGTACTGTAATAACGGAGCGTTCATAAACACCAACGGCCACATCAAGAACATCCACTCTGGTGTCTTCTGCATCATGCATTTATTTTCCTTTTCTTTAACTAAATGAGTCTTATTGAGAGAACGGCATATGTTTTTCACGAGTCCTGGACCATAACAGGTGTAGACAGACATTGATCTCAGATGAACGTGACATGACCAGGAGAGAAAATGTCCTCCCATTCAACTGTAGATTGCCGATAACGAACATATGTACCAAACAAGCTAGGCAAACATCAGCGTGCAATATGTCCACAGTCAGGGATTTGCAACTGTGCAAGTCTCAACTACTACTTCATCTTTATGGCTTTTGTACTCCTCGAGACATCAGGTCCTGGAATTGTTGGTTTGCTTGAAGGGATTTCCAAGAACAGGGAATTTTTACCTGACAGGCATAACTGATACTTTACTGATGAGCATGATTCTTCGGATTATGGCTTGTTGTGTACACCAACGTTTCAGTTAGTGCTATCTAGTTACCCTCGTTTTTGAGTGGGTGGAGAGAAACCATGTATGAGAACTTTTTGAAGATGACACAATCTGTAGATGGATGTATATTTGTGTTCGGCAGAGACGAGTTTGTGTTTGTATTCCACACCCTGCTAATTCATGCAGCCATGACTTCTGGACAGTAAATCATCAGCATGGATGCACTCAAGTGCCCAAAATGGACACAAGCAAAGTATTTTTAGATGAAAGCATAGCTTTTTCAGAAGTACAGTATTACGGAGATTACTGTTTCACTGCTCATTCAAATTTGGCTCCAATTAACAACTAGATTCAAGGTTGTTTTTTTATTTCATTTTTATTTCGAAACAGTGTCATAATGAGTAACTGTACTACTTAATATAGTGTCTGGTTCAATAAAACTCTTTATAGTATGAATCAATCCAAAATAATATGGCACAAAATTCCCCCACCCCCTGAATTGATGCTCTACATTGCTGTAGACGTTCTTGTTTTGACTGGGTGAAAACCACAGCAGATGGAACACAAAGAATCACAAACTTCACTGTGTGTGCTTGGCTGGCATTTCACCACTGAAAATATTTAGCAAAATATTCATCTGCTTAGTTAACGATGTGTTCTTCAATACCTGAAATTAAAACTAAATATACAATTGAAAAATATATCAACGCGCACATGCAGTTGCCGGACGGAGAGTAACAGTTTTTACCAGAAAAATGCTAGATGTTTGGTATCACTATTGGCTGTCTTAGGTACTTCAGGTTATGAGAAATGTCTCTGTGTGGCCACATGGAAAAGATATAAAATGATCATGTAAGATTACTTAAAAATAGAAATAAGTAAATCAAAATAAATATATATATATATATATATATATACACACACTATGTATACCTTGGCTGATAATCCCACTTAGATGAGTCTAGAGGTTGGCCGTTAGGGATCATCAAGCACATGTTAGTTCAACTATGTGAAGTGAGTGACCTTCAGAGAAAAGTCTCCAGTAAGTTTGTCTTTTCAGACAAACAGTATAGGCTAGAGGAGCAGACTGTACATGGTGCAGCTGTTGTTTGAGAAGTCACACACCTGGGGTGTAATCATTAGTTCACACCAAAGCAAACAGTTGAAGACCCTTTCAGGCAAATTCATCTTTCAAATATTTTTATTAAACACAGGAAGAGACAGAAACGGTGCATTCTCCAGAAAACAGCCAACTGTGTTTAAGGTAAATTCAGGTACTGTTTGGTTATATTTGGTATGCAGTGAAAAGGCCTCCGGTCTACAGGGCCCTAGATCAGTAAACAATGATTTACTTTTTTTGATAACGGGGAGCTCAACAATGTTTTCTCCTGATAAAATGAAAGGGTACACTTTCCTTTCAGAGTAAAAGTTTTTTTTATTTTAACTGTAACAGCAGGTCCATCCAGTCAAATCATAAAATTAATAATCCAAATTCTGAACAATTCTGCAGTTTGGCCGTTTGCCTGATGACATTCTGGAGACTTAATGTTTTATTATTTTTAGTAAGGATGATATTTTATACCAATGCAACTAAGAGAAGGAGTTGTGTTTAACAAGTAATTGGGATAAAAACAGTGTTGGTTTAACGTCCTCTGACCACAGCACTGGTTCAAATCCAAGGGCAAGTGCTGTTTATCAAACTCCGGATTACATAAAAAACAAGGTCTTAGGCCAGGCACACTGGTGGTGTCTTTGGGAATAAAACAAAAAAGATGCAAATGCAAACAAGTATCTCATACACATGGTCAAATAGGGCACACGTTTTAAGGTATGGGGTTATTTGGCTTCCCCTGGTCCTGCAGCCCTTGTTTAGGTCAATTGCATCTTGTTCACGTACCATTCCATTGTTGCTGCCATCCAGGCGGCCCTCTGACAGGAGGTTGGCACTTGAGCGCATGTAGATCTCGCAGCAAGACAGTAACCCTAAGCGCACATCAAAATACACAGTAGTTTATTTTGTGTTTTCGACGTCTACATTTTGATCTCGTTGTCCAGAGAGTAAACCTGTTGAACACTTGGGGTTCAAAGAAGAGCGGCAGATGTTAAGGAAGCCATTACTTTTATTGTTATTACATTTCATTGGCACAGTATAACGCCGACTCAATTCTACTTCAGGCATATCAGTCTGTCTAGTTAGGCAGCGTAAGCGATTCAATTGGGAATCAATGTCAGCTGTTTTGGTGCAAATTACAACAGGTGCTCTGTTGAGGCAACAGCAAGACAACCCCCTAAAGGGAATGGTTTTGCAGGTGGTGGTGGCTACTGACAATGTCTCCCACCTTATCCTTCCTTTCTGATTCTTTTCTAGTTTTGTGTTTTGTCTTTGTCACTACTGGTAGCATGAGGCGGTACCTGAAGCTTATTCAGGTAGCGCAGGCAGTGCAGCTCCTCCAGGATGGCTCATCCATACGTGCCGTCACAAGCAGGTTTGCTGTGTCTCCCAGTACAGTCTCAAGAGCATGGAGGAGATATCATGAGGCGAGCCGTTATACAAGGAGAGCCGGACAGGGACGTAGGAGGGCCTCCGCCCAGCAGCAGGACCGGTATCTGCTCCTTTATGTGAGGAGGAACAGGCGTAGCACAATGACTTCCGGTGGGCCACTGGTGTGCCAAACGGTCGGAAACAGACTCCATGAAGGTGGCATGAGTGCCCAACATCCACTAGTGGGACCTGTGCTCACAGTCCAGCACCGTGCTGCTCAGTTGGCCTTCACCAGAGAACACCAGAATTTATGTTCTCACACAATCAGCACATGTGACAGACGTCAAAGAGGCTGGAGACGCCGTCGTAAAACGTTATGTACTGAGATGGTCTGGGGGCGGCATTTGACGCCAAGTAGCGCCACAGAATATCCAGAAGCTCCCCCAGACACCATTCACGCAAGTTGGAACCGTTTTGGTGTGAGTTTGAATTCAGCCCTAAATTGGTTGGTGATTTTGGTTTCAATTGACCGTTGTTATGTCATCTTGTTCTCAACGAACTACACAATGAACAGTACAGGTTTTGTACAATGTGTATGTTTTGTACAATGTGTATGTTTTGTATGACTGTCTTATCTGCAGGCTCAGGTGTACTGAAAATGGAGGTACAAAAAATGCCCTCATCTTTTAATAGCGTTCTTTAATACTTTCTCAACAGCTTTTATTAAATAATTTCCCTTTTTTAAGGATGCAAAATATAGGGTTTATACTACAGGTTGAAACGGAAGTACATTTTCGTTCCTGTCCTGATTTGTCCAATACTTATTTTTCCTGTACTGTCCTGATTCCACATAAATGATATAACTACCAAACACTCCTGTCCTGTCTGATAACAGTAATAATTGCTCACACTACATGCTAATTTTAACTATCTTCTATTGATTTGCGAGATCTCCTACAAATTGCCACACCAAGGCTCTAAACAGAATTTTATTTAGAGTTGCTATAATGGTGTTGTGATTTCAAGAGATCACTATCTAACTAACTACTATCAGGTAAAATGTATATTTAATTTAGAAAGAAATATAAAACAATATTTTTTTCCTGTACTTGGTTTGCTGTTGGTTAAGTGTGGGTAATTTCTCTGAAGATTTCACCAAATTTTATCACTCAAATAGACAAATATATCAACTAAATACTCAAAAGAAATACACCATGACCATAAATATGCTAATCATATCACCACTGTCTGTTCAATATGTATATTATTACATAATGTCAGTTTGCAATATGTGTACCAAATCTGTTGGGCGTACAGATATCCTTGACTGATTTACAGTGTATATTACTATGTCTGAGGCGCCTGCATTTTGAGCTAAAGCCATTTATTTAGGTAGTTGGTGTTTATTTGTAAAAATAAATAAACACTTGCCATCCAAATAAATGGCTTGTCCTTGACTTTCAGGTGGTTAAGTCTTTTGCACAGTGCTATATGCATTCTTGTGCCAGACCATTCCCACATTAACATTTATCGTTTCACACTTTTGTTTTAGCTACTAATAAACATTTATCCATAGATGCGACATAATCATACATAGTGTAGATGGTTCATTCAGGGCCAGAAATCCAGAAATGTATCATCTTAAGTTCTAAATGGTGGAACATCCATCATGGTGGACCTTTTGGGTTCTTCAGGAACATTCTTCTTGTACACACATATAAACACTAATCCATGCCCCCCCCCCCCAATTTCTGGCTGAGATAGTAAGCACTAAGGTTTGTTGATAGAGTCCGGAAGGTTTCTTGATGCAATTTATTTTGTTGTGGTCGTAGCCTTCAAAGTTTATTGCAAAAAGCAAAATCAACATGACACGAATTGAATTGTATACACTCAGTGCTCTGTTGACATTTCACAGAGATTTTTTTGTGAGACATTTCAGAAAAAGAGCAGGAATTTTGAATTAAGTGTGCTTTAAAACATGACAACGCTACATGTCATATCTCAAAATCGATATGGATCTTACCTTTATATTATCTATTTTCTTCATGCAGAATTGAGAAGGTGAGATCAATAGGGAAGAGAGCCCTTTGCAAAAGGTAGTCTTTAGCCGTGAGCTGTCCAGGAGTGCCAGATCTATCTAGAGTTACACACTGGCACTGCTTTTTAATGGACACCGAGAATATGAACTTAGTTGCCCATAGGTGTTAAACATTTAATTGAAATTCATTATTAAGACACGTGCTAGATTAAATGTAAACCAAAGTTGTTCATGGTCTGACCTCAAACAAGCATTAGAATACGCCCTACAGGCGTATGGCCTGTGACATTTTCTTATAAGGGAAAACCTCAGAAGAACCTTTGAACAGATTATAATAGACACTAGGTTTGGCCCTTTGGTCTTCTTAGAGGATGATCTCCACATAAAGCTGTTTTAGCCCTTTTCTCATGCATTGTGTTTGTGTTGGACACAGTATTCGTATTGTTCTTCTCATAGCATATTTTTTTTCCCCCTATATCAACGGTGCTAAGAAAGTTAGAACAGATACTGCGTCACAAGAATTGATTCAGTCAGTTCAGAGACGTTCTGTGACGTGGTCCGTATCACTGCCTTTAGCACCTGGTTGGACACCCGGACGTAACCTTACTGTCACCATGAAGCTTTCATTATGTCATCTACTCACTGTGCCTTTAGCGGAGTACCGGCGGCTCCAGGATATCGATGATTCTCTACGAGTACGTGTCCTTACTGTACGTGTAATTACTGTGTACAGTGCAGGCCCCGGCAGGGGGATGAGGAGGGGGGAGTCGGTGTTGGAGAGAGGGGGAGGCTTGAACTGTATGTCTGCTAAATTTATCATGAGGCCTTTGGGAGCATTGAAATGAGAACAGTGGCCTATTACTGCTAAGAAGGTGTTTTATTGAGAATACGCCGACATGCCACCCCAGGGATGGTACTGGGGAGAAGAGTGTGGCCAGGGCCGAACCAGTGTGTGTGTGTGTGTGTGTGTGTGTGTGTGAGAGAGAGAAGGGTGGTATGTGTGTGTGAGAGAGAAGTGCAGTGTGTGTGAGAGAGCAAGTGTGAGTAAAGTGTGTGCGTGTGTGTCTTTGTCCGAGTGTGTCAGATTGAAAACGAAGAGCCTTTTCTTCTACTTAATTATACACAAAGATATGTATTGGAATTGTCACTTTTGACACTTGAGGTCTCCCAGTCAATTATTTATGTAGGTCACCCAGCTTAGCAAACTTGTTGTTAGTTATTAGCAGATGAGGGTAGTGGCTTGTTATGTATGGCTCGTGTTTATTTTACCAGTGTATTTGTGGACTGGAATGTATTCCATGAGCATTCCTTCATCCTTAGCCAAGCTTTTATGGGCAGTGATATGAGCTGTTTTTATGGTCATGTTTTTCTCATTGTGTTTATTGACATGGTCATTTTCTGATGTAGGTGTTAATTGTGAATAAATGTTTTCCTGGCTTACTATTTAGTTTTTTTCTACTTGAAATGATTCTGTAGTTCTGGTTAATCTGGAACAGGGTTGAACTGTTTAGGGTGTTATTACACGTCATAGACCTATTTATTATGGCTTACAAATTATTATTTCAAAACCGAGAGATGTACATGCTGAATAGTCACCATTTCTATCTTCCATTCAAAACATTTGTTTACATTGCCAAAGCAAGTCAAAAAAGAATAATAAATAAAAATAGTAAAACCCCCCAAAAAATATAACTTGAAAGAAATCGCTAAAACAGCTCAACAGCTAAAAATGACCCATTGCACTAAGCTAATTCCAGTGTAGTAAACAGGTGCTGAATACTTCTTAGTCAGACTGACTTTTTCTTTCCCTTTCTCACCATCCCCTGTGCAATCCACACATATCCAGTAGGGGGCAGGGTCCTGTTTCCCCCCTCTTTCCTCATTTATATACTAAGTGCACATGGGTGTTTAACCATGTGACGATATTATGACAGCTAATTCCTGGTGATTGAGGAGTAGTGATAGTACTAAAGTAGGGTCTGTTGAGGAGTGAAGCACCAGGAAGAGTGGTATTTGGTGGCAAAATTATGTATTTTGGTCGACGTAGTGTTGTCATTGAGTCCTTTTCTAGATTACTGCTTATATTTACAATATTAGCAGAAATATGTGTTGCTTTTAAAGATAGGATGTATAAAGAAAAAAGTGAAATAATTTATAGAAAGCACAAAAACACACAATACATTCACTGTAAGAGCAATTGTTTTAGACAGAAATTATCTATTGTTTTTTCCCCCCCCACAAAAAAACAAACAGTTTAAAAAAAGAAATATACAAACAAACAACAAAGCAACTGTTTGCTTGCCGTTTTCTATTTTCAGAATATAAAATGAGTTTGGCGTTGTAAACAATTCCATTTACCAGAACAATAAAAGGGTTGATTGCCGGCTCGTTTCTTTCAGCTGGATAGCTGTGTTTACTTATCTGTTGTTTAATTAAAGGGCTCTTTTCTTTAGGTGCCCATTGTTTCAACCGCACGGCCGGAGTTTCGGCACGGGTCAAAGGGTTAACAGCCGTCAACTGTGTTTTTTGTATGTTTTTTTTCCTCCCCCCCGGGGAGCCCCCACACAAAGGCACGGTTTCACCTGCAGCTCAGCCCCGGGGCTCCCTATTCTGTAGCCCATTTGAATTGATTATGTTTAGGGGGCTGGTTGTGATTGGTGGAGAAGGGCGTGGTTGATTGGATAGTTTTGTATCTTGTCAGCCGGGGAGCAACCTCGCGCGTGCAATCTGTCTGTATCCCGAGGAAAGCTAGAGACGCCACAGCATAGCAGGGTCCGCCTGCCTCTTGTTCCTGCCTGTCCGCCAGCCTCTGTTCTCTCCCTCTCCCTCTCTCTCTCTCTCTCTCTCCCCCTCTCGCTTCTCGCCGCTGTGCTCCACACTCCACGGCCCAGCTCTCTGTTTACCCTGCCAGCTAAATGGAGTTTGTCAGGTTTGTCAATATGATTGATTCTGCAATTTTGCCTGCTTTCTTGTGTAAAACTTGACAATTTAATTTGTCCAGGGAACGGAATGGAGGGCTTTTGTCTATCTGTTGTCGTCTTATCGTTGTAATTGTTTAATTCTGCCGTGCAGTTTGGTGAATAGATCCGGTTGTTAGCGCGCTCTGTGGATGGGGACGGCGTGCTGGCTTGCCCTAAAGGCTGTTTCACTACAAGCATGTGTGATTTGTGGGGAGATTCTGTGGTTTTGTAGAAAGGCTACATGTTGTTTGGATGTTTGTGTGTTCCTGTTGCTGGTTGCTGCTGCCATTCAGAGATGTAGTTTTTATTTTCTGACTTGTGCTTCAGCAAATGAAAGGTTTAGATATTTCGTAGATTTTTGTTTATTTAGACTGCACATAAAACTAACACTTTGCATGGACTTGCACTTTACAGTAAGTTCCTCCTTTGCTTGTTGAGATGTACCGTAGGTACTACTCCAGTTTGTTGAGTTTACATAACACTGTACTAACTAGATAATCAGGATCCATGACTACACTGTGTGCTTTTGACATACGGAATGTTCCAGGGAAGACAATTCTCTGTTTCGGCATAGAAATTGTTCTATTGTATTTTTATTTAATATTGTTTGCATCCCTATTGGTTTAGCAGGTCTAGCAGGCTCACATAGCCCTTAGTACCTGGTTGTTAGTGCTGCGTGGTAGTTCTCCAGTTTCTGTGTGTTCCTGAGCTGTGTGTGTGCTGGTCAGTCAAGGCTTGGACGTGGTTCCTGTCCATTGAGGGAGGCAGTGTGATGATGTGGGTGGATCCTGTTCTCACTCTGTCACTTAAAATCAAAGGAGAGGGACCCTTGGCTTTATATTTGACATTGTCACTACGGAACCATTTTGGCTGGACTCAATCATTCTGAATGTCATCACTGATATTTGTCTTGATATGTGATTGGGATGTGTGTGTGCGTGTGTGTGTTTGCATGTGTAAGTGTATATGTGTGTGTGTGGCTCTGTTTGTGTGCGTGGGGCTGAGTGAGTGTTTGTGTGTGTGTGTGTTAGTGTGTGTGCTTGCATGAACACACGAGTCGATGATCTGCACGGGATTGTGAGTGTGTGGTAATAAGGCTTGGAAATGTAAATGCATGGCGAAGTTGAACCTCTATACCAACTTCCCCTTAGGTTCCCGACAGAAGACAGTTACTGACTAAACATCTGATGGCATTAGCCTTCCAGAGTCTTCCAAAAAGACAACATTGTCATATGTAAAGGTGTAATGCTGCCGCTTTTAATTATTGCTGGGTAACAGGAATCTCACTGAGTGTTTTCAGTTGCTCAGAAAAGAACATTAGCCTCTAAGCAAAATGCAATTTCTCAAACGGCAGTTTGTCTAAGTGTGTCTGGGAGGGGTCTGAACTGGCACGGGGAACAAAACAGAGCTCTTATTAACAAAGGGGCATCGGACATTATTTCTTATTAGTCTCATAATTAATTCACTGCCTGGTTATGTGACCAGGAAGTTCTGCAAAAAACAGGCAGCCTTTTTAAGCTCCAAACTCCTTGTGTGAAAAGCATACCGTATTTATATATACATGTATATATATCACACCCGGCACACCACTAAGCCTATAACGTACGCTTTTAAAAACTCCCCCCCCCCGTTTCCTCTTTTTTACGGCTCCCGTTTCCCCTCTGCCATTTTGGGAGTGAGTACGGGACTCTAGCCGAGGAGCCCCAGCGTGGGGAGGGGGGTGATCGAGGGGCCCCGGTGGAGGTGCGCGTCAGGCGCTAGGGAAGCCCAGCCTAAACAGCGTGCCGGGGCCCTGAGCGGCGGGCAGCTGCGGTGGCCGTCGTCGCGGACGCGGTCCCCGGGTGAGCTGGAGTGCGAGCTGATTGGGCTGACAGTTTGTAATCAAAGTTGATTTATTGTTCATTAGCAGTGCATTAGCCCTTTCAGGCGGGGTTGGTATTTGTGCCGTGGTCTGTCAAGGCGGGAGGCTGCCAGCATCTGTCATTTCTAAACCATGACATAGGCAACCAGATATTACCCCCCGTACCCGGGGAGAGGAGGGGACCGGGGGCCTGCCGACCGCCAGCGAGAGCCCACGGCGCTCTGGGATATCCTTTACAGGATCGGCCGCCGCTTTGTACTAGCAGAGGGAGTGCTGGGGAATAGTTTAGCGGTGACACTGAGAACCACCAGCTGCTCTCCGCCGCTCCTGCTGCCTCGTCGCCGGGCCGGGAAACCGGGGGGGGGGGGGGGTGCGTTGCCGCTTGGCGCTCTGGAACACAAGCGCGTCTCCATTTCAGACGGGCAGATTTGGATGTTGCGTGTTTCAAAGGGCTCCAGATGATAAGTTAGCAGTGCGATGGCAAGCTGTACAGACAGTGATCTAGCGTAATGAAGTAATAACTTGTTCCGTGCTGCTCTGCTGCCAGACTACACTGTGGCCATGGCTGCCGGGCTCTTCAAAGAAATAAACACAGAGTGTTTGTGGAAGTAGTTGATGATTCTGTAGGATGTACCCTGATATAAGCGGAGGCATATGTGTTGGATCCAGAATCATTTCTGAATGACTTCGCACACTCTGTAAGGCTGCTTCTGACTTTTCCCCCCGTTTCTGTTAATTAATATTTATTGGCCACAATTTTTTTTCCAAACTCACAAAAGACGTCAACACAAGCCAGCGATAAATAGGAACACAATTTGTATCTCCTCGTCCGCCGTCATGGAAACAGGGATTAGGTTTGCATTGCTGGAGTGCAGAGAATAGAAACACTCTAGGCGAGGATGATTCAGGCATTGTCTTTGGGTACATTTTCATTTGAAGGGGATTTCAGAGGCTGTGATCTTAATTAAATCTCAATTGACTGGAGTAACGCGTCTGAAGGCATGTAGTGTTGCGTAACGATGGAGAGACGGTAAATCTTAAATCAGAGGGACGTGGGAGAGCGCAGGTAGGGAACACGCTGGCCCAAAATGGAGGTTCTGGTCTGTTCTGGCACCTGCCAGCTGTAGGAACAGGTGAACAGGCTCGTGATAAGTGCTGTTTTGGTTATTCCAGAATTGTCATTGCACGTTTTATTAATGTCTGGCCTCATACTTGCGTGGCTAGTCCCTGATAGGATCACCCGTGGGTGGAGCTTGAAAGGTCAGAGAAAGTGACTGCAGGTGGAATCAGAGAAAAGGCATAGGACCCTTTTTTTGAATATATGACATTGTGAGACACACTCTTTTGTGATTTCAGTGTGTTTATATTTGTCAATTCCCCCCAAAACTCATGAGATTACAAAAATTGACATGACAAAATGTAATCACCTAATTTTAGTACACAAATATGTTACCAGAGATTATAAATGCAGATCGTTCTTTATCAGTGAAAACACGTAGGCTTAGTTTCAATGATCTGGGGAACACTGAAATAAATATTGTAGTTGAGGAATATCATTTGCCTTCTATGCGAATGGCCTCCTCGATAACATTTAACTCTGTGATTACTATCTGTTGAAATTGAAGACGGGAACCTTTCTCGCAATTTTCTGAGACAATGTGTGTGTGTTCGTCTCGGCGCTCACTCGCCCGTGTGTGTGTGTGTGTGTGTGTTGGGGCCGTACCCTCTGCTCCGTGGGCACCTGCAGTGGCGATCTCCCCGAGTGTGGGAAAGAGGAGCCCGCTCGGCTGTTATTATAAGGGTGAGAGGCTCGCTCACTTCTCCGGGTAGTTTGCTTGTTTTAAGGAACACGGGCCCAGCTTTGCTGGAAACATGTTTGTTTGTGGTGTAAAAGTTAATTAAAACCCAATATCCACTTTTGTTTTTACAGTTGCCGCGTATCTTTTTTGATCCTCTGGCAGAATTGAAATAGTGCGGGAGAAAATGTGACCGTGATTATCCTGTTTATCTGAACTGTAAACATTTTTAAAGCAGCTTGAATTGGGATGGATGGGAGGAATTACTGATGACCTATCATGGCCACAACGGCTTTGTCATGTATGTATGTTTGTATATTGGGTTTTCAAACATTGGTTATTATTATTATTTATTAGAATTAGATTCTATTTATGGATATATTCTTTTCCTAGTAATATACAGGAAAAAAAAAATACAATAGAAAGATTTTTTTACCTAATCCTCTTTCACCAGCCAAGAAGCTGTGCTTGACGGATTCCTTAAAACGCCTATCCACCTTCGATATTTCAATAAACCTGAACGAGAGATGAGAAATGAGTCATTCCGATCTTGTCGAAGACTAATTACGTTCATGCATCACTTCAATACAATGCCTTCCGTGAAATCCTCATTTCGGAGACATTTTCATGCTGGAGATTATACGCTATTCAAGACGGAGCTTCATTACTATTCCAGTGTCTCAGGCCAAGGTAAATCAACAGCATCAAACAGGCTGGCCTCTCTGATTTCTCAAGGGCTTGTTATTTTGTACTTCTCTATTCTATTTCATGTCCTTATGAAACAAGATGACACCAGGGAGCGAGATATAAAAGTTAGTTCCCCCCTCCCATTCTTCTTTATCTAACCTGTTCCTTTATGGCCAGTTAAATATCAGCCATGGTTTCATTGAAGTTCTCCTCTTTTTCCTCCTTTTATTCTTTTTAATTGCCCCTGTAGCACCAGGAGGGGAAGGAGGAAGGCTAGCCCCATGCCTGGATACCCCCTCCCCCCCTCCCACCGTCCCCCACCTCTCTCTCTCTCGCTCTCCACGTTTTGACCTTTGGCTTTTGGGTGGGAACGCTGGTTGGAGAGCATCTTCATTAAGTGTGAATCAGTGAATGTCTGACATCTTTAGACGTGTGGCCTGTGTTTTGCTCATTAGAATATCATTTCCATGCTTCTCGGTGGTGGCACACGGAGACTCCGTCTTCGGTGCCTTTTAAAGGCGCCGGTCCAAACCAGAGCCGAGCCTCCCGTCGGCGGGTTTTGTGCCGTACCTTAAGTCTGAGTGCGCTCCTGCCCTGTTGTCCAGGCAGCACCACATTAGAGCGCCACAATAACCGCCTCTCAGCCACATATGCGTAGTTTAACACGACAGTTACAGGCGTTTTAGCTGCGTGTCGTTGTATTAATGACAGATGTTGTGTACAAGGCAGGCATATTAGGCTAGAGCCGCATTTCAATTGGTTCGCTGCAAACGGTTCAGGCTTGCATCAAAAGGTTCCATTCGACTACACCTTTTATCTCTGAACGCGGGAGATCATTTATTTTGTTTCTTCATCTTTGTGTTTTCTTATTCATGTTATTGGAGTTATCTCATTAATTAACTGCGTTGCGTGTCGTGGAACACACGCTCTATGGGCTTTTTCCGGCATGTTTTTTGCGTGTGGGGGTGTGTGTGTCAGCGTACTACGCTGTTGTTATGAGAGAATGTTGCAGGTTAACATTCTGTCCAGGCCAACTATCACTGTCCCACGACTCCAGTTAGCCAATTCCGAGATTCTCTCTCACGAAGATCATGTCACCCCCGCCTGAATGATCTTTTTTGGGGTAGAGTTGAATTTGGGGAGGGGGTTGAATTGTTAATATAACTATAACCAGCATGTTTTTGTGAGGACAAGACGCATTTCAAAGTTAACTAACAGCTAAATATTTAGATGCCTGTGCCGTGGTCGAAAAGGTGCTATTCGATATTCTTACCAAAAACATCAAAGACGCCATTTAGAAAATGTACTAAGAGAAGAAGATGGCACTGCCCTTTTCACACATTCCCTTTTGACTTTGGCACAAAAGGAATAAGTGACACGCAGTCTGCCGTGGCCTGACAGCATAGCATTGTCTCAGGGATGAGTTAGGTGTTCAACAAACCAAGCGCACAGGTACATACGAGCCAGTTGGCGCTCGCCACAGACGGACAACCAGCGTCTACGTGGAACCGTGAAGCGTGACTGAAACGAGCTAGATTTAGGAACCTCCCAAGCCGTTGGAGCACACTTGGTAGTAGAGCGGCCCAGAGAGCGCCACACCTCTGTGGAATCCAGAAGCATCAGCCACTTCTGGCATGTTCTGAATGCCCTCTTTTTCACACCCACATATTGTTGTTCAGGAAGCTCCTATTATTAGTTTTCCGTGAATTAAACGGACACGGGATTCTTCCTCAGACTGTCTTTACAAAACGTATCCGTGAGTCATTGTTTTAACCAGAGATGACGGAGTGTGTTTGCGTAATACGCCCGCGATACAGCGGCCAGGGACGTATTTTTCAGTTAAAGTGCCTCCTCCCGCCCTTCCCCTGGAAAGCCCACTGTCTTCAGGAGATTTCTCCTCATTCTACACAGGATTAAATGGTAGTAGTTACAATGATCAATAGGTTAAGAACCGTACAATCCCTCTTGCCGCTAATGACCTCAGTAGTAATGGGTAATAAAATGTTGGCTGTAATAGCCTCTTTGCCGGGGCTCTGGGTGTCTAGCGTTAGTTACAGCAGACCTGACACCCCCAGTGGAACTCTGCCTCAACCAAAGATGCGCTTCCTGCTCAAAGTGTAAACATAAAGAAATTATTAACAACATTTCGATCCAGTTTGTAATTATATCTTTCTATTTTTTAACTCTGGATGATTGTTATTTTCCGTGAACTGTAAACGGACAAAACTGTTAAATTAATTTGAAAATAAATGGCCCTTATTTGACCGTAAGTTGTCAAGATGTCAGATGTAGATAGTTTCACTCATGTAAATTAACATAACGCATCAAACAGGCGACATTATTTATCCTTGGCGTGAGGTAATTCTTGCCGCGTGGGCCGTTTGTTAAGTACACGTCTGTATCTCTCCCATCACGTAGAGGGCTTTGGCTGTAGCGAGACGCACTGCCTGGTTGACCTTCAAAATAGTTCATCAAAATTAGTGATGCTGAGAAAAAAGGACATCAGTGGATAATGACTGTGAAATTAGGAACGGAGGGCCTTAGCTATGCAAATGACAGGACAAGCCATGTGAAGAAGTCAAGATGGACTGCATATTAAGACATGATACGGGAGGAATTAATATTTATTACTTTTTCTTCCTCGTTGCCTCGAACTGAGAATGGGGAAGGGGGGGGGGGGTGTTAAGTGCGCTGGTCTTCGGGGGAGCTCAACCTCCTCGAGTCTCCCCCACAGGAGAGAGAAACTCCTCTAATGGTGTGACGCGGCGTGAAGCTCCTCTCTGCAAAGTTAAAAGAGAACGTCCGCGTGGCCGCGTCCGGTCTGACATGCCCTTTCCAGCGCCGTGAGAGTACAAGCTGCTCATTATGGCCCGTTTTGTTTTGGTTTTATGTTCCTGTGGGGAGAATGAATAAGGTGATATGCATGCGGCTTGTGTCAGAGGACCTCAGCTCCTGGATAGATCCTAAACAGCTGAATGACATTCGGGGACGCATGAAAAATTCAAAGGGCCGTCATTAGCTATAAGGCTGCGGCACAATTTGGGTAACCTTGGTGAAGACGGACTGTCACCCCTAATGTCCACCCTATCTGCCAGGTAGACATCCGCTTCAGATATACGCAGAACAAGGGTTTATCACACACACACACCCGTAAACACAAACACACACACTGACATGTTAACAGTTGCATATGTGCGACGCTATCAAGTACATCTCAGTAGCTGTTTGTCACCAAAATGTCAGCGAAAGAGGCTTTTAATGGTATCGCGCATCGTAGCAGTCAGTGGCAGGATCCAGACACTCTGGGAAACCACAATGTTGCCAGAGCAATTAAGGCCGTCTGACTGTGGGCTTCTCTCCATGTCATAACAAATCACTTATTCAGAAGAGTCACACGCTCGCACCTTTTCTGTTACAGTTAGAGGCCCATGTCAGTGTGTGTCCTCCAGACACTGCTCAGCCTCCTTCTTTTACAGTTAGAGGCCCGTGTCAGTGGCTGCCCTTTTCCAGACATGGCTCAGCCTCCTTTTACAGTTAGAGGCCCATGTCAGTGTGTGTCCTCCAGACACTGCTCAGCCTCCTTCTTTTACAGTTAGAGGCCCGTGTCAGTGTTTGTCCTTCTCCAGACACTGCTCAGCCTCCTTCTTTTACAGTTAGAGGCCCGGGTCAGTGGCTGTCCTTTTCCAGACATGGCTCAGCCTCCTTTTACAGTTAGAGGCCCGTGTCCGTGGCTGTCCTTTTCCAGACATGGCTCAGCCTCCTTCTTTTACAGTTAGAGGCCCGTGTCAGTGGCTGTCCTTTTCCAGACACTGCTCAGCCTCCTTCTTTTACAGTTAGAGGCCCGGGTCAGTGGCTGTCCTTTTCCAGACATGGCTCAGCCTCCTTTTACAGTTAGAGGCCCGTGTCCGTGGCTGTCCTTTTCCAGACATGGCTCAGCCTCCTTCTTTTACAGTTAGAGGCCCGTGTCCGTGGCTGTCCTTTTCCAGACATGGCTCAGCATCTTCCTTTGCATTTTCATGAAATAGCCGGTCTGTCTTTGTGTCTCTTCTGGATTCCCCCAGATGATCAGCTTTTAATAGTGTCGGAGCAGAAGCATAGAAACCTTGGACAGCTCTGTTACTGCTGTTTGTGTGTGTGTTTCGAGGGCTGTTGTGCTGAAGGTCACAGGCTGTAGTGGACATTTCCCAGGCTTACTTCAGGTCTGGCCCCCTCATGTCATTACTCCTCTAGTGCCTAGGATGGTGTCATTACAGCTCATGGGGGGGGGGGAGGGTTGTAGCGTCTGTAGCGTCTCGACCCGCGATGACGCTCCAGGTGATTTCACTCGTGCGCCCCGCAGGGGTGGAGTGGCTGTTGTGTGTGGCCGGATACGAGGAGTCTCCCCGGGGCCGGCCTACCGCCTCCTCCCGCTGTCCTCCGCCTCTCTGCTGTGTCGTCCTATGGGGCGCGTTCCCTAGCTACGTCAGGTCTTATGCAGCGGTGCTAGCCTGTCGCCCGGGTCAGTGACCCCACAAACCACCCTGTAGGTTCCAGTCTCAATGGCCATGATGACCCCCCCCCAGGTGATAACCCTTCTCTCTGCCTCCCCCCTCTGTAGGTTCCAGTCTCAGTGGCCATGATGACCCCCCAGGTGATAACCCCTCAACAGATGCAGCAGATCCTCCAGCATCAGGTCCTGAGCCCGCAGCAGCTCCAGGTCCTCCTGCAGCAGCAGCAAGCCCTCATGTTACAGCAGGTAAATACCCGGGCCGCCCGTATCAGCACATGTATCGACCGGGACAGCCCGGCAGTCGGACCGCAAACCCCCGAGGGGACCGGGCCGGTTGGTGGTGGTGGTGGTGGTGGTAATGGTGGTTTTGGTGATGGTGGTGGTGGTTGTTGTGGTGGTGATGGTGGTTGTTGTGGTGGTGATGGTGGTTGTTGTGGTGATGATAATGATGGTGATGGTGGTTGTTGTGGTGGTGGCGGTTGTTGTGGTGATGATGATGGTGGTGGTGGTGGTGGTGATGATGATGGTGGTTGTGGTGGTGGTGGTGGTGATGATGATGGTTGTGGTGATGATGGTGGCGCTCTCACTCAGACGTGGCTTCCGTGTCTTTTGCAGCAGCAACTCCAAGAGTTCTACAAGAAGCAGCAGGAACAGCTCCACCTCCAGCTCCTCCAGCAGCAGCAACATGCCGGCAAGCAGAGTAAAGAGGTAGGCCACACCGCAATCGCGCCTCCCCACAACGCCTCCTTACCCAACCGCGCGCGCCTCCCCGGCAGCAGGAGCCCGGCCCAGAGCTCTGAGCTGAACATGGCAGGCATATGTTCTCGCCTTCTCCCATCTGTTCTGAGCCTGGGCTTTTTAAGGAGCCCGGAAAGAGAAGAGAAGGGAAAGAAATAGCGAGGGGGGGGGGGAGAATCAAGTGCACTCATGCTTCTGATTAGCATGTCAGGCTCTCTGGGTAAATACTGGTAATAAACGACCTGAGAGCCGGATTCCTCCTCTTTTGGGGACTGCTGCACACACTGCCTCTGAGGCAATAAACAAAATGTTTGTGCTATTATGTTCTCTTTGTTTTTTTTCTTTTTTTACATCCGAGATGTGCCCCTTCTTCTGACGAGCCCCCGTGTAGGAAATAACGAAAGGGAGAGGAAAGAAAGACCGTCAGCATTTGAATCTGAGAGGCTTTGTAATTAACATGGAAATGGCACGGGGAGAGAAGGCATGTAATTGGGAGATATCTGTGCGTGGAGCGCTCCCAGCTTTGTTGCCCTCGTCCCCCTCCCCTTCCCCCAGTGTGCCCCCCACACCCCCTTTCCCTCCCCCCAGTTCAGTAGGGCTGGCTCATCAGCAGCGGCTCAATGCGTGTTAATGACTCGCGGATACAGGCATCACTCTGGACAAAGAAATGATTATTGTGCGGTCAAAAGAAGTTCAAAGACAATCAGAGAATTTTTTACTTTCCCCTCCGAGAGCCTCGTTTGGAGCGGGCGATGGAAAGAATGCATATAAATTAAGCCAAACGTAAAAGTGCGTACACACACACACACACAAACACTTACACACACTTACACTCACTAACTGATCTGCACATACTTACATGCACACCCTTACACACACACACTTACACACACAAACACACACTAACTGGCATGCACAAACCTACACGCACACACACGCGCACACACATTGTCAGAGCTACCGACTTCAAAGTCCCTGCTCTCTAATTAATGAACTGCAAGCTTCAGTTTGGACAAGTTGTGGTGTGGTGCTCCCATAAATCACAGTGACAGCGGAGCTCCTCTGCCTTAGATAGGACCTGTCACCAAGTCGCATCTGATGTAAACACTGACTGGAGCTCGGGGGGTCGGGTGGAGGGGCGGGTGTGGGTGCGGGGTGGGGGGGCTAGTCAGAAGGAGGTACAATTGATCAGCTGAACGGAGAATAAAAAAAGCAACTTTTGAAGTGTATTATGTATGATCACAGGAAATGGATGGAGCCTCAAGAGACTCCTCCCGCTCTCCGATGTGTTGCCTTCTTTCTCTTTTCTTCTCTTTTTTTCTTTTGCCTTTCAATCGCATTTCTCGCTGCTGCCATCAAAAGACAGAATGAGAGTTACGCCGCGACTCCCCCGTGGCTGGCAGACAATAACCCCCTGTTGTTGCTTTGTGCCTCTTTTATTTTAAAGACATCAAAATGTTGTTTTTCAAAGATCTTTAACTTTATATTTGAAGCGTGACAATAAAGGGCTGCCACTGCCACTCTTTGTCATTTGTCAGGGACTGTATTTCTCTCTCCCTCGTGCCACTTCTTGTTAACCTCTTGTTTGGTCTGTTGGGCCGGGGTTTTAATGTGTCTGCACGCTGGGGGAGCTGCTGTCAGCTGGTGAGACCGCAAGAAAGAAATCTGAAAAGGGAGTTAAATTCATTAGCAGTTTCTCCTTTTTTTTGTCTTTTTTATTTTTTTGTTTAAGCCACCCTATATTTATTTAGGGCACTGATGAAAGACCCCATTCCCTGTGAAGTCCCGCCCCCGCAATGCCATTAGTGTCTTTGTTTTATGCGTTCGGGAGCTGGAGAACCGAGAACAGCCCCGTAGAAGGGGTGACAAAAGTTATTCCACTGCTGTCAGGAAAAGGACAAGGGTTGTTAAAAGGTTATTGGCTTGGGGGGGGATCTCCGGCCACCCGAATCGCTAATTACAGAGTAACCCCAACGAGCGTTCCACGTTTAGATAACCGGTGTCTGTGAGAACTTCGGTGTTAGCCTTGACAACGTTACACCGCGTGATCCAGGCCTCTCTCCGCGCCAGACGCTGCCCTCGTTGCTCGGGGGCCTTTCTCCCCCCTGAGCGGTGGGGGATAGGGGGGGGCAGAGCCCAGGGACGGGGAGAGGAAGCGGCGCGGGGCAGACCTTTGACGGGGCAGGCCGCTGCTGGTGGAGGGGGTCGTTTTATCTGGCTAGTTCAGCAGTTTCTGAGCCGCCGCCGGGTGACCTGACAACAGCGTCGCGCCTAGACCTTTTTTGTGTTCGCTCGATTGTGAGAAGTAAACAAAGTGGCGTATCCTGTGTTTGGTAACAGGGCGCGGTGCACAGCTTGGCAGCCCAGGTTGCTTTTAATGCTCTCCGCCCCCTGACAATCCACCCCGTATACCTATGTACAGTGTAATATCCTGCCCTCTCCCAGGCGGACTTTGTTTGGCCGCCCTTATCTGTCAGATAAAACATGACAAGGTGAGCTTTGTCTCGATTGATCGCTATCTCCCGTTGTTGTTCAAGGAATAATCGTCCGCATATCTCTCGCTGGCCAGGCGAAGGCTGGGGGTTAGTGGGAGGGTTAAATGGCCGTCCTCTGCACGCCTCTGGATCGTGTTATCTAAACAACATCTCGCCATTTGTTTTGATTCAGAGAAGATTGGGATATTAGATCATTTCCTTCTATTTATTGTTCTGACTACACTGTACAGCCCATTTCCACTTACTCCTGCCTCCATGTCTCTCTCGTTCTCTCTCTAGTTCTTGGTCTCCCTCTCTCCTTTGTACCTTTACGTCACACCTTCCACTTTCCAGGCCAAGTTCAAATGTTCAAAGTTAGGTCCATCTTTCCCGGAACGTTCTGGCGTTGGTATGATGTTCTTCGGTCATTCTGTGATTGGAATGAACCCGCTGCACTGAGGGGGAAGGAACATCTCCCCGAGCTCAGTGAGCACCTCAGTGTGACTAACTGGTGTAGTTATTAAAGACTTTGATTTAGTCACACGTTGTTTGCTGAATTATGAATGAGTGTAATTAAAATCATGTGGCTCTTATTATGAATGATTAACGGTGTTGTTTCATTGTCTGTCATTTGCCTCCTAACATTCATTAAGAGAGAGGGGGGGATATGTACTCTACCTGTCTAGTAAGATAGAACGTTAGTGGGGAAACACTGGCTTAACTGTCCACCTACTGGACTATGAAGACCACCGGAATTGTTATTTTAAAGCTTTAAAAGCAGCCTGCCCTAGTTTCTACTCTTCTTTGATTGAGAATGGAAAAGATAATCCCAGGACATTATTTAACACCATCAGTTGCGTCCTCCAACCTACAGACTCTGGCCCTCACAATGCAACCACCGAACAGTGTAATACATTTACTAAATTCTTCAGGAATAAAATCAACATTAGAGAGAACATTCTATCCTGTAACCCTAATCCCCCTTTGAGCTTTTTCACCACCACCCATATCTGCTGAATGACGTTGCTGTGGTGAAACCTGCTACTGTTTTGGAAATCATATTAAAAATGACTTCCAGCGGTCCTCTTGACGCTTTTCCAACATCACTATTTAAAAACTGCTCAGCCACTCTCTTAGATTTTGTTACTTGTTTGTTCAACATGTTTGTCAAGATGGCAGCCATTTCCCCCTTGCTCAAGAAACCGTCCCTTGACCCGGACATTCTTCAAACTACAGGCCTATTTTCAAACCCACATGCCTAGAGGAGATTGACAACTCAACTTCACATACACCTCAGTGATAGTCAGCATTATGAGGTTCTCCAGTCTGGCTTCATCCCAGTGCTTAGTACTGAGACAGCATTGGTGAAGGATGTTAATGATCTACTGCAGATACAGTATATTGGATTCCGGAACCATCTCTATTTTGAATTTTCTGGACCTCAGCGCTGCTTTTGATACAGTAGATCATACCATTCTACGAAAGCACATTGCCATCTCTGGGACTGGTTCACCTATTACCTCAAACCGCAAGCAGTATGTTTCTCTTTGGTGAGGCAAGATCAAAGGAATTCACGTTAACCTGTGGTGTCCCACAAGGGTCTGTGCTAGGACCTATTCTCTTCCTGCTATACATGCTCCCAGCTGGCCTGATCTTCAGACATTACAGTGTTTAATTCCACTGCTACATGAATGACACACAGGTTTATATTAAAACAAAACTTGACACATAATCTGCCTTGTCAAACCTGTCCAACTATACGGCTGTCTGTAAAAATATTGTTGTTTCACCTTAAGAACGTTTCCCATCTTCTCTTACCTTCTATGATGCAAAAAGCATATTCATTCATTTGTTTTCTCTACTACTCTGACCTGCTCTCCGCATATGAACCTCCACGCCCTCAACGTTCTAGCAACGCCAATGTGCTCAATGAACCAAGAACCCGGACCCCAAAAATGGGAGACCGCGCCTTTACTTTTATTGGACTTCATCTCTGACTCTCCCATCCTGACAGCCTCAGGGCTAAACAGACAGTCATGGCTTTTAATGCAGGCCTTAAGACACACCTCTAACGGTTGGGCAGCCCTTCCCTTTAGTTAGATTGTACTGTTCAAAATAATATTTATGTATATTATCCTTTTTGTTGACTGTATTATTGTTATAGTTTCATGTATATATTCTGTGTATATAAATATAGATTTTTTTTTATTTCATATTTGTCTGATGGTTCCTATATTCATTTAATATTATTATTTTCTTATTTCTCATTTTCTTTTTCATGCACTTTAAGATGATCAATTTATAATGGAAAAATGCAATAATGATTATTATTATTAAGTAGACAGAGCCACATAGTGTGATCGTAAGCGTGTGTGTGGTCAGATTGCGCGTGTGTTTGTGTGCATCCACCCACGCTTGTTTGTGTGTCCCGGCGTTGGTGTAACGCAGCGTCCCTGCTGGCGTGAGTGAACGCCCCGTATCCTGTTTGTGTGTGTACCCGGCATGTGTAAAAGCCGCGTTCGATCAATATGTTCAGTCCAAAAACGTAAGAAAGAGAATGTTCCCCGTGTTTGTTTTGGATCATGCAGGTCCTGCCCGGGTGTTTGCTCATGGGGTGTATTTATCTGTATGTGTGTGTGTGTGTGTGTCGTCCTCAGCAGCAGCAACAGGCCCAGCAGTTGGCTTTCCAGCAGCAGCTCATTCAGGTTCAGCAGCTCCAGCAGCAGCACCTCCTCAACCTTCAGAGACAAGGCCTCCTGACCATCCAGCCGGGACAGAACGCTCTCCCCTTGCACTCGCTCCCCCAGGGTCAGCACTACTGTTCTATTCTGTACTATACCATACACACTTACACACAGTACATTACACCTGCAAGTCCCCCCCACAGGGTCCAATCGCCCTAATTAGTGTGTGTGTTTGTCCCTCCTCGATTCATGGACGCAGCAGGTAATGTGTGTTCTCTGTTTCTGCCGTCTGACCACCATGGGGCAGAGTCCCCCGTTCCCCCTCCTGACTCAGGTCTCCATCCACAGCTTTTCATTAGAATGGCATCACGCCGGGCACTGACCTGGTGACAGGCCCCTCCCAGCCCGCAGGAAGACTGGACCCATTGTTACCAAACCGCCGCCGAACCTCTCATTGTGAAACGCCCCGTAAGGGGTTTGGTGGAGCGAGACCATGCGTGTTGTTTCAGCCAGGAAGTTGATTTCTTTATTTGTTTCTCCGTATTTTCTCAAGGAGCGGCACTTGCGACAAAAGCCTCCTCCGTGCAGTTTCGGAGCATGACCTCGACCGTACTTTCCGGGCCGTGACAAACAGTTTTGAAATAACAAGATAAGGCGATACAACGGGAGGGCTCGGGGAGACTAGGTAATGGGCAAACAAACACAGGGTTTGGATTTTCACCAGCGGATGACTGCCACAGCCACAGGCGTGGACCACCGACGTGCTATTAGTGTACGCTCATGAATGACCCTGTCGCAAACACACACACACCCTTTGAGTAAAGCATTACCAGCAGTGATACAGCAGCACAGTGTACTTTGTGGATTTGCACAACAGTTACTGGACAACAGGTACTCGACTGTCCGCCTGGGGCTATTGTCTTCAGATGCCGCCAAAAGCCCGCCAGGCATCGAAAACAGACATCGTCACACGCTTGTTATTCCGCCGCATATTGTCAGGTGACAGTTTGAGAAACAAATAAGGTGTGGTTTCCCTTGTTGTTGCCATGTATATGAATTGGAATGTGAGCTTATCAGAGTAGGTATGTCTGTTGTTTTTGGTTCGTTACACACCAGAGCCTATTCAGGTTGCCCTTGGAAACCATTGGGGGTTAACTGTGTAAGACAGCTGTTAGAACACTTACCATCAGGATGACTTTCACTTCTTATTCGACACATTTTCTGCTCGGCTGTTTGAAGTTATTGATGACCTTTCCGTTTTCTACATCACTAAACATGTTCATGCATCAGTAGCCAAGACCTACAGCGGCAAGATGTAATCTCCAATATTCAGCAAGTAGTTAGCATCGAGGCAATAAGAATGATGTGTTGTGCGGCTCTGCTTGGGCCTCGGTGCTTTTGCCATTGGAGTGATGGAGAGAATTAAGGAGACTTCCGTACACCGCAGCCCCGATTAGACTATGTTCTTTTTTCCCACTTTGAAAATGCAGAACTCAAAGTCAAACTATAGAAATAGTCTCATTACATCATTTGTGCTGTGTTCTTCCTGTGTGGTGTTTAGAAACAATGGATTTAACAGAATAATTTTAACATCTGCTCTGAATGTTTTGGAAAATGAGGCATGTTGCTATACATACTTTTCGCTTGGAGTCAATATAAAACAATTTCATTAGAAACTGACAGAATAAATCCTATTGATTTATCAGTTAATACCAAACTGAGATATGAGTAATTGAGTATACGCTTGAAGACCGCTATTTGGATGACGACCAGTTTGTTCTCTTCATCAGGACATTCATTTTTTTCTCTTGCAATAGATTATTTTGACAATAATTTTCAAAGTCTTGGAAGCGGACAGACAGTATCTGTTGTAAATTACCACAATGTGTTTGGTGAGGATATAACCCGTAGAAATTTGATCCAGCGGCCCTCTCCCATTCCTTCTTTTGACATGTAGAGTGTGTTTGGCTCCACACTTCTCCCAGGTGTGTCGCTTTCGCCTTTGCACGCAGGTGGTCCCGCCCCTTCCCCTCTCGTCGCGTGCCCTCATTGGCTACCTGTTGTTTCTAGGCCCTGTGGTTTCCCAAGAGACACTGTAAGAGACTGAGCTCCATCGCAGGAGAACATCAGTTATCCCGGTGAGGGCAATTGGACATTGACAAGACAAATATCCTGGTAATACGAATGTGGCAAAGCGAGACGCCATTGTCGGTGCGACTGCGGCACATCCCAGCTGGGGGGAGGCGACACGCTCGCCCGTCGGTGATTGATTTGGCCAGCAGCGCGCCAACGGTTATGGTTCCCGCAGCATTAGCGGAAAACAGATTTTAAACGTGTCTCAGCAGACCGGTGATTACAGGAGCATAAACAAGAGTGCGCCAGAGGTCTCGGCCCGGTGGAATAAAAACCTAATGGTGGTGTCACCGCCCCTGACGTCGCTGGCTCTGTGTGAAGAAGAGCCCCTTGAACATGTGGGTTATTTGTTATTCGGCAGCCTGCAACTGATGTCATTATGAACCTTAAATCAACTTTCGACTCCAACGTGGTCACTTGGGTACGGAGGTACAAGGACGGGGAGAGGTTGAAGAGCTCGGCCGTCTGGGCGCCTGAGTCTACCTGCTGAGGTAAAATTGAGTTGCCAGGCCAGCGATCAATCAAGTGCCCCAACAACATACATTTTTTAAAGTGCTTGTCTGTGTTTCCAACTTGTAATGAGTACAATAGTTGGGTTGAAAAATGGAAAAGCGGAGGATAAACCAATCCCGCATTTAAACAAATGGATGGGCCGCAGACAAGGGAGAGGGTTTGGAGATCAGTGCTTGACGTCTGCCGCAGAAATCACATTGTCAGGAAAAGCAGAAAGCTGTTTTTCCAAACAGAGAATGTAACACTGTTTGAGACTTTCATAGGGTTACATTACAGTTTATGGCGTCATAATGAACGACCCCCCGTTCTGACCGGCTCCAACCACAACACGGTAGTTTAATAAACGGAGGACAGATGAGGAGATGGGGTGGGGGGAAATAAGGGGGCACGTTGGGAAGGAGACAGCTTGGTCCCAGTCCGTTACCCCTCTCATCAGAGGAGTCCATGGAAGTCCTTCCGTCTGAGTAAACAGCGGTGCCGGGGTCACCAGGACTGGCTGGTAATTGAGAGAGTGCAGGCCACCTTGTCAGCCACGCCGGCTAAAAATACACCTCCTCTGTCACTGGGCACCAAGTGTGGGGAAAATGATCGTCCCCGCTGTCGAAGCACAGGACACTCGCTCCGTTCGGTGACCTTCCCCATCCAGACAAACCGTCATCGCAGAGAACTTTTCCTCCCGAGATCAGACAAGTGCAACGCAGTGGCGGAAGGATTCGCCGTGTTTTGTCTGTCAGGGCTGTGTCATTTCATTCCAGCGCGTCCTGGAAGAACCGGTGAATACAGGGCGGGCAGAATAGCGGCGGGCGCGTTCCAAGATTACAACGAGGAAAGGCCCTCCTTGAAACGTGGGAAGGTTATTGATTTGCCCTGCGACCGTTTCCTGCTCTTTGATATGGAAACGATCTAGCGAGAGTATACAGCAATCCTATCAGACTCATTTCACAGGTCTTAGCTCACAGCCTCTCTGGAGTCCTTCGCCTCATTAGGCCAATGTGCTCCATTACAAGCGTAATTAAAATCTTCAGTAGCTTATCAAATTAAAAATATTTTTGCTGATCTTATTGAGATCTTCACCTCACAACAGGAATAAATTAAGACTTAGCATTTTGCACAATGTATTACGATCCAGTCATATATTGAAAGGGCCACTCCTGGTATCTATAGAGCGAGCGATTAAAAACGGAAGGGGGTTGGGGCGTGGGGGTATAAACCCAACCGAGATAAGCATGTGGAAATCATCTTTCATTGCTCATTTTCAAGAGTGGATTTAATTAATTGTAATGTTAAACGAGTGGTCTTGGCCATCGCTCTTCTGTTTAACTCTCAGAATATCCAGGGGGTCTAAGTCTCTTTTAGACTCATGGAAACCCAATGTACAACTGCGCGCTTTCCCGTATTGGATTGTTCAATATGCTATGGGGGGAGGGGGGGTGAAGTATTAACCAAATACATTTCGGAACGACAATGCCAACGTCTAGTGGACATAACCCTCGTGGGCGGAATTAGATTTCCCTTATCAGGTGTTGCCTCACTCATGTCAAACGGAAGCAGGCTTCTCCGGCGCTGCGGCATTAGACGGTATTTACGGACACGTGCGCATTGTGATCAAACAATGGCCAGGCGCTCTCAGACATGGGAACCGGGGCGTACAAACACGGCCTCATCCTCTCTCATCCCCCGCCCGGCCCCTGGGTGTCAGGATCGCTGTCAGTCAACAGCGCTACGCCGTGTACGTCCTCCAACCCGAGGAAATGTCTTCCGTCTTCAAGGGATTTCTTCCCGTCCTCCTTCTCCCTTTTCAAAGGGCTGCCGTGCGAGCTGCCGTGTGCTTGACTTGTTAAATGAGGTTTAAGTCTTCTGTGTCAATTGGAGGCGGTGCGGAGCTTTAAGTATTTTGCACATTAATGCGCTTTCGAGAATATTACCCCGGGGTCTCGTCTCCGCGGGAGGCGGGGCCCGAGCGGGACGTTTTCCCCGCGCGTTGCGCCGCTATTGTAAACTTCTCCCGTGTTTTGCGTTCCCGCCCTCCACTCGTCGGGAGAGACGACAGTGATTATTCAGATTTCACGCCTCGTCTGGATGTTAATTATTTACCGTGTGCATGAAACGCACCCGTTTGACAGGGATTTGTGTACACAAACACGCATCACGGAGCGCGGGGCGAGGATGGATCGGGGCTGTGGGTGGGTGGGGGGCAGTACTCCGCATTACCCTGTAGTGGAATATCTTCTAATTAATACTCCGCTTTGTTTACAGGCCCCTTTGATTTAATTATGCGACGGAGAGACTCGGATTAGCTGTTTAATTGATTTAATTATCCAATTTGTTTGTTCCAGGCGTCATCCCGGCGGAGATCCTGAAGGTGTGGAACGAGGTGACGAACGTGAAGGAGGAGAACAGCGGAAGCAGCAACGGCCACCGGGGCCTGGACCTGTCCTCGCCACAGCCCCCCAAGAACCCCCTCCTAAACCAGCATGCCTCCACCAACGGCCAGTACGTGAGCCACTCCCTGAAGAGGGAAGGGTGAGTCTCCCTGGGTCGCCGCCCCCCCTCCCCTTGCACCCCCCCCCCATCCCGACCACTGAGCGTGACCTGCCTGGCGGTTGTGTGGACCTGGTGGTTCCGGGGGAATGGGTTGTGGCTGGACGTGTGGCTAATGGAGCTGCGCTCACTTGATTGAACGCCAAACAAACCACGGGTCAGAAGGTCGGACCGGATCCGCACTAGTCGTGCGCCCGGCAGTGCGGAACAACACTGTCTTCACCGTCGCGTTTGACTACATAAAACAGGCTACGTTTTCCCCCGTTCAACGGCAATTCCTTGCTAGAGTGCCAGTTGATGGACATGTTCCCATAGGGCCTTGCCCACATATGAATATTAATTTATAGTTTGTAAGTACTTTATTATTTTCATTAAGAAACCGGCTTGTTCTGTGTGTCTGAATCCAGCTGGGAATTGCAGCGAAACACCTGGGAACTAAGGAAGGATTTGGAGGTTAGATTGCAGTAATGGAAATGGGATCGGTACACTATTAATTAGAGGGTCAAGGGTGCTGTTATTCCAGATGCACCTAGGAAACTGCTGCTGTTACTTGAAGGACTCTGTTTAGTTAAATACAATTCAAATTAACATTGTCCTCGTAACAACAGTAAAACCCATCCTGCAACCTTGGCCTTCCATAAGGACAGTGATACAAATGGTGAAAACATGATTTAGATTTTACGATATAATGCAAAGGACAACCAGACTGTTTGTGTGGCGAATTGATTTAGACACTACTACTGAATTCTTTATCTTTACAATTTATACGACATAACTAAAAGACACATTCGTACTTGATTTGGAGTAAAAGAGACAAAATATTGGAGACAAAAAGTCCACTATCAGTGTTTGAGAACAATTGGATTTAAGTCAGACGTCCGCTCGTCAGACTTGACGTTGTATGTTTAGGTTTTCTTCCCAGAGCCCCTGTGTTTTTAAGGAAGGAATTAATGTGGCCCCCAACATACTGGCTTGTCTTGCAGTGAGGCCCTGATCTCTGAACTGCTGCTAAGCAGCCTCCAGGCACCATGAGCTCACTGCACAACATCTGACTCGTGTTTGACTGATCAAAACCTGCAGTGTGTGTGTCATTATGAAAGCAGACGATGACACATTTAGCACTCCTAACATTCAGGCCTTGGGAGGTGAACAGAGGTTCAAACACAAATGGGTAGACACACAGGCCTCTTGTTGAAAATGGAGAGACAGGCGTGTAGAACTAGACCGGCGGACTCTCGCACACAGCTTCAGCTCCTTTATAATGGGCAAACTTTTCATTCACTTGCATTCAGGGCATTTACCATGTTATGGGATACTATCAGTCAGATGTTTTTTGTCAATTGGTGTCATGTCAGTGTTCTGAGGTCTCACAGAACATCTGCGTCTCACTTATACATTTCAAATCATTTTAATTAATTATTTTCCTACAGACGCAAACAACCACAAATGCATCACGGTGACAGGTGGCCAAATTAGTCGGTGCTTCTGGTGTCGTTGTTAGATAGCTAGCTACGTTAGCTGACTGGTGGCTACCTAATTTTATCAAGCTGGTTTGCTAGCTAGTATTGCAGGTTGTGTCGGTAAAAATCAAAAAGGCAATTGATGATTTGAGATAAAATCTGTTTCTATTCCATTGTAATAAGCTGATTCTAGCTTGCTCACAGACACCCATGGTCACGCTAGCGTTGGCTATGCGTAATTTAGCCAGCGGAGTGTGAAGACATTACACGGTAAGGGATTTTCACACATCGACCACACGCGCTCCCAACTAGCTCCAGTGGCACCTCCCCTGGCTCACGGCAGTCGGTATCCACTGGCTCGGTGAGCTCCGCTTGGCTCAGTCAGTCTGGCTGCGCTCCAGTTTCAGTGGCAGAGGATTAATCAGAGGGGTAGGATATTGACACGGTCCTTCCGTCACGTCTTAGGAAGGGAACAAACAACGTGCCCCGTCAGCAGGAAGAAAGAAACAACAAGTCCCAGCCGACGGCTCACTGAAAACCCCACACCTCACGCTCCCTGTCAGAGATTAAAGAAGACGTCAACAGCAGTTTAATACACGCTCCGGTGGATAAGGCAATCCGGGGTTGAATATTCGCAGAGTATCTTAGATCTGTCAGAAACCCAAGCAGGTGATTTCCCGCCCGTCTTCGTTTGGTGTCTGCACAGAGGATGGCAATGCCGAGATTCCAAACGCAGCTTTAAAACACCGTATAGATGACTGATATAAAAGAGCGTAAAAAACCCCTATTAAACACTGTACGATGCTAATTTAGATTCACACAACCAATAATCCTTGCTTGTGGTAATTTTCTCATGCTTAAATCATACAACTATCAAGAGTACCATTCCTCGCTTTTGATGATCCATTCTAATCAGAATCCTTGTGAACGGGGGAGAGAGAAAAAAAATCCCAAATTGTTCGTCGTGATTATTCAACGCAAGGCCATGAGAAACGTCCGCATTATAATCCTGGGATTTGAATAATCAGGTTTTAGATAATGGCCTGGGTTGGGCCCGTGGTGTAAATAGAGAGCATCCAGTCGTCCTCCCAGCGCTGAACTTAATGAACTTTTAATTGATGTGGTTTTGCAAGTCCTTTTGTCATGCAACAGAAACAAGCCAGTCTGCTGATGGGCCTGTTTTCCCGGCTGGGCTCAGATTGGTTTACAGCCAGCCCTAAGTACCATGTAGTTAGTTTCATGTGTCATATAAAATCTGCCCAGGCACAGAGACGCCTGCAACTAAAACCTTAAGTGCATCCACAGGCATCATCCTCTGGCCTTTTCACTTCCGTCTTAAGGAAGGAGTAGAAATTCAATCACTGCCGGCATGGCACACCAAGGAGAGACTTTGCTCCAGCTTTTAGCTACCTCCCCAAGCCCCTCGCTCCTAGCAGCGGTGACGGGGCTTCTGACTGAATATGCCCAAATAGGGTGAAGAATGTCTTCCTTTTAGGTCAGTCAGTCACCCCGGTTATTAAAGATAGAAATATATATGTATCCAGTGAGAGAGAATGAGAGATGGTGGTGAGCGAGAGGGTGGGGGGGATAAAGAATATTCTCCTCACAAAGCATTTGGCCCATTTACTTCCCAGCATCCATCAGTTACCACAGCGCAGGGACTTCAGATCAACAATCTGTTCAGGAGATAAATAATCGGATTTAACACTACACTCCCCTCTCTTGCCGTACATTTCTCTCCGACGCGGAGAAGTCTAATTAAATCATTTAAGTGTAAAAACCCTTTGAGTGGTCGGGGTGAGGAGAGGAGCCGGCAGCTCCCCGGGGAGGCCGAGGAGGAGCCGCCAGTTATTGATACCCACCCCGAGGCAGGTTAGACCATGTTGTGACTGACTGCACAGACACACTCTGAGCGAGCTCAGTAGACGCGTCAACCCCTCGTTCCGGCCCCAGTAGACTCAGCCGGACTGAACCGGTCCCATCGTAAACCCGCTCCTAACTACGAAAACGCATAATGGGAGCATTTGGTTCCTGAAAATGAAGCAAACGACACGGTTTCCCTCATCGCTGTTACAAGATCATTAGAGTGGTTTTCCCCTCAGGCAGCATGGCAGACTGGCAATAACAGTGTCCTAACAGACCAGCCCAGGGTGCGAGTCGCATTTAACTTCACCACAGGAGTTGAGAGAGAGACGGGGAGATGAGCAGTGTTTTCTCTCTTGGTTCTGACAGAGAATGAGGTCAGAATAGGGAGAACCCCTCCCACCCCTCCTCTCCCACCCCCCCATCCCAGGCCATTTTCCTATTACTCTAATGTAGCTCATTTGGTATAAATTCTGTCCTTCACCAGTGTTTAGCCATTTGCCGTTTAAAAGGACATTTCTGCCCCCCCCCCAGCTCAGTCAAAGCTCTGTGCTGTCCACATCATATCACACACACTGCATATCATTCAATACCTTGTTAATACCAGATTTAACCAACAGGCCTCCTCGAAAATGACTTAAAACAGCTAAAATTGAGCGCTACATTTGCCAGTCGACCCTACAATCACTTCTTTGTTATAGATCTTCTGCCATCTATTCATCAGCTGTATGAAAAAGGGCTCCTAATGCATATGCAGAATTCATAATTGAAATGTAAAAAAAGGAAAATCTGATTTGTATTTTCTTTGTGGGGGGGCACATTTGTTAATGCTTCACTGCTTCCTAATTGCAAAGCAGTCATCAAATGTTTGGAGCAGTGTGAACTCTTAAGACTGCGTTACACAAGATAACCTGTGAAGACTCTTCACATTTCCATTTTGAGGTACAGGCTCACTAACATCCACACAAATGAGATTTAAATCTGAACAATGTATTTTAATCCTGCCATACTATCCCCACCCCCGTTTAGATAGATTTATTAATTGGCTCATTTGAATGCATCACAGGCAGAAGCGTACAAATTGTTCAGATGGCGCAGTGGGCTTTTTAACAGGAGTCCTCGAGAACAATACTCACAGAAACATGCCAATATGAATCACAATCCAGCGGGCAGAATGAATCCCGAATGAAGGTGACATGGGGATATGAGCCTAATGAATCTCACCCCTTCCAGCCTCCTGCAGATCAGACCACATTGCTGCGCCAGACTAGACAACCACTTGGAGTGGAGGTGGAGATGTACCGCAGGGGGCGGAGATGTACCGCAGGGGGCGGAGATGTACCGCAGGGGGCGGAGATGTACCGCAGGGGGCGGAGATGTACTGCAGGACATCTGCAACGGGCACCTGGAGCAAAAAAGTGTTTGGACGTACCGGCTCCGTTTCCTCACACATCCCGTGTGAACCCTCTGCGCTGGAGGGCTTTCGGTAACGCTGCGTTGTGTGGTTTGGCAGCCCGGGTGTTTACAGATGACGCGGTGAAGCTCTGAGCTTGTCCTCAGATGTGTGAGGGTCCGGCTCCCGCTGTCAGTTGTCCACGCGGCCGTCTGTAAATAAATTGATAGCAGGCAGGGGGGGTTCGGTGTTTAGTGTTTGCGCGCGACGGGAGGCCTGCAGATGGATTCGGAGTCTTCCTGTCGTGGGACTGGCCGGCCCTTTTCTCCTGGTGGGTTCTGGGATAGGGTTCAACACGCAGGGCGTCAACTGGAACTCCCGGCTGCCTGGATCAAAGCGGGCTGATTCTGGGATCACGCGAAATAATGACATATTGATTCAGTGCCACGCCGGGGCCGCTTCCAGCATGTGCCCCAACCAGAGGGGGGAGCTGATCTCACACTGCCCGCAGTTCAAAGGTCAACGCAAAGGCAGGCTGTACAGGGAAGTTCTTTAACCATTAACCGGGCATTAACGGACCCCCGTCTCTGTGGTTTCGTTCCAGGTCCACACTCGACGACCACCACCACTCTCACCATAGTCACCCGCTCTACGGACACGGGGTCTGCAAGTGGCCCGGATGCGAGGCCGTATTCGAGGACTTCCAGTCCTTCTTGAAGTAAGTTTCTTTCCTTCTGCTTTCCCCACAGCGGATCGTCTGAGCTACTCCCCGTCTGGTCGTCTTGTTCGGGCCCATTATGGCTCTGTTTCCCCTCGGGGCATCACCTTGTTATTTGTGTGTTTGTGTCTGCACACAGGAGTGCGTGTGTGTGTGTGGGTGTGTGTGTGTGGGTGTGTGGGTGTGTGGGTGGGTGGGTGGGTGGGTGGGGTCTGCAGTGGGCAATGTGGGCCTCTAATTCCTGTGATAAGTGCAGTTCCCATGACGACTGGTGGTTTTTCCCCAAACAAACAATGTTTATCTGTGGCAGCCAACACTCAGGGCCCTCCACGGGTCTGCCTAACACACAGGGCCCTCCATTGGTCTGCCTAACACTCAGGGCCCTCCACGGGTCTGCCTAACACTCAGGGCCCTCCACGGGTCTGCCTAACACACAGGGCCCTCCATTGGTCTGCCTAACACTCAGGGCCCTCCACGGGTCTGCCTAACACTCAAGGCCCTCCACGGGTCAGGACCGGAGCTTAGTTGTTACTTACGTCCAGTTTTACTTCAACGTCGATCAGCACCATGCCCAGTGGACCCTCTAAACCTGAATCAAGGGGTTCTCCTCCTTCCTGTCCACTCTGAACTGGGTCAGTCATGTGCTGTATTGGCCCTGACCAGGCCTGACCATGGGTCACTAATCAGTGTTGCGTGCAGCGTTCTGTGGGTAACCTGACACACACTGCCAACATGGTTACAGAGGCAGAGAAAACATCTGTGCCGTGGCAGCAGGCCAATGGGTGTCACCCTAGATTCAACTTAAAAAAGACTTGACACAACTCCATTAAACAAGCAGTGGCACACAGAAGTCACTTGCAAACATAGAATAGGGAAATACTAGGTCAATACAGGTCTGCTTCTCATACTGTTGGAGTTTAATGCAGCTAATCACTTTAAGAAAATGTAGTTTTATGATGTCTTGAAGCGTTTACAGCACCACAAAAGAGTTAAAAAGTTACCTAGGATCCCATGTACTGAGAAAGTGCAAGATTGAGTTGTTTTATCATATTTAGTTCCCTTCAATCCACATTGATTCTGGGGTTGAGAAGGGACAACTCAGTACCATATAATAACAGCGCTCAGATGCCCATTTTACATGTATTGTGATTCTTACGATTTCCATGATTTCATAGCCTTTACTTTGTTGCCATTTCAGATGTTTCAAATATATTGCTCACCACAACTTTTGCCGAGGGTCAAAAAGAGATCACGTACTGTATATAAAAGTGCTGACATTAAATTGGCTTTAATTAATGGATTAAGAACGACCAATCAAGGAAATATAATGCAATTGTGAGTCAAACTGCTAACAAGCATAGAATCAATATTGTGATATTGCCAAAACAGTATGACAATATGTAACTGTATCTATATTTTCCTCCATCTTTATTGGACTTCTTTGTTTATAAAAGTGAGAAGAATTAAAAATCTGTGGGTTCGGTAAAGCTCTCCTTAGAAAAACTTATCCAAGTGCACTCTAATATGTTTTTACAAGTGTTTTTATCATGGCAACATCTTGTTTACTTTATTTGCCTGCCTGAACTCCTTGGAACATGTTAAGAAAACATTTGGAAAGAGTCTCCACAAAGCCGCCTTTGTTTAACACTGGGCAAGAAAGCTAGCGGCTCACCAAGGTGTTAACTCTCCGACCCTTGAGCTTTTCCACATGAAAACCAGAGACTGATACCAACTTAGTTCACAGAAGTTGCAAATAAAAACAAAGAATAAATCAAACATATGCTAGGAACACGTGTCTGTCTGATTGCTCATGTGGACAGATATGTTACATGTGACCCAGCAGGGAGACAGTGCTAATACAGCATTCTTGTTTCCTGCCTGTCTCTCAGAGTGAGAAAGGTGAGCAGGACTCTAACGTCAACCAGATTTTAGCTACAGCTGCCAAAAGTAACAACTAAGGCTGAACTGAAACGTTGTCTTAAACTGAGTGTGTTTATTCTACTGTTTAAAGAAAACACTACATACCTTTCTTGATAAATATATTAAAAAAGCATAATCCTATTCCTGTTTTTAATTCCGTGTTGAGTGGGCTGGGTTCCAGTTGGTGGAAGAGCTTGGTGTTTTATCAGGGCAAAGACCCCCTCATTTGTGACCGTTCAAAGGTCACAGCCAGTGAAACACTGCACTGCCCTCTAGTGCTTTACCGATCTCCTTCCGCTCGCTCAGAAAAGGAACTGACTCTCATACAACATAACCACCTGAAAAGAACAGTGAATATGACTTTGGTGGATAAAAGTTCTCTTCTAAAATATTGAAAACATATATTCACAAATATTGGTGTCGATTTAAAATGTGAGTTTTAAGTAATGTTAAAGTGTCATTCATATCATTAGTGCCAGATTTAAAGGGAGAAACCAGAATATTATCAGTCCAAAAATCGATACACTTTCATGAGACACTAAGACAATGCACGTGTGGCTCACAATATGGCTCTAAATTCAATGAAATTACAAAATGGTGAAGGATCTGGTGAGGTTTATTCCATTTAATATGTATGTAACATGCATTCATGGTACATAGGCCATTCACCAGTAAGAATGGATAGGGAAGTCACACAGGTATTTCCATAGTAGCTCTGTAATAAGTTTGTGTGTCTGAGTTGAATTACACTGCAGATTTTATCCTAATAATTCGAAGTTGTCCATGAATGCTTACAATCTGAATATCTTGGTCGTCTTCCAGGATCCTGCGAACGCATGTTGGGGGATGTGTGGGTATATGGACATTGACGATAATTTGGTGTCCTTTAACATTACATGTGTGAACTCTATTATTTGGTATTAATGCCGTCACTCCATTAATTTCCACATGGATTTCCCTCCCGTAGGAATTCTTCACGTTGACTCTGTGAGATCCATGGGGGTCCTGAAAATGGATAGATTCATTACAGTCAGTTTAGATAAGAGCAACTTTAAGTGTCAAATGTAAATTTTCATGATTCTTTTTTATTATTATATTTGTTTTGAGAAACCTACCACAGCTGTTGTGACAACTACGATGATGAGGAACACAAAGGCAGAGATTTTCATTCTGAAATACAATAAAATAAATGATGAACATAAATGCATGGGAAATATACATTGTTATGGTAACACTTGATTTTGCTGTACACAAGTTACATTTATTTCTACTTCTGGTAAAAAAGTAATTACACATAGTAATGTCTATAATCTTAGGATCCACAACCAAATCTTTCTCATGTCTCAGTAGCTGTCATGGGTGACTAGTAATAACAGTAATAACATTCAATACCTTGATTTAAAACAAAACATTCCAACAGGATCTTAAAGGTTACTATTTAATATACATAAGTACTTAAAAAAAAACAAAGGATACCCTACCAGAAAATAAAATGCTGCTACAGTTTTTTTATTCCGATTCTAAAACCAATTAAATCTTTACATATTTAAAAATTGGCTGTTACCTGGTTAGTAGTCTTGGCTGAAAGCAGAAAAGTGTAGTAGTTGAAAAATGCTGTTTTAAGGTTAGTGTAAGTGTGATAAAACATTACATTTTATCAAGTATTTCTACCTTCTGGTAAAAGGGTGGTCAAGACGAGCAACCAATCAAAAATATACTCAGAGCTAGTTTTTTCAGTTTTTTACTGTTGAAATAACTTTTTAAAGAGGTGACCCTGACCTGGGGTGATCATGACCTTTGCAAGGTTTTCCAACAAACTAAATATCAGAACAAATCTATCAGGTATTCTTGAAGTTCAAGGCAAACCTAGAGTCATCCTAACTTTGCAATGTTTTCTGACAAACATAATATTAAGGAATCAATCAGGTTTTAGAATGGCCATAATTTTACCAAATGTAACCGTTTTTATTGATTAGCATTATAGATAATGTTTATCCAAGTGTTGAGATTTGTTACAAAATATTATCATACATTTCTAAAACATTTTATTTTTTGTTGTCTATTTTGTTATTGGCATTTGGCCAATAGATCTTTGTAAAAAGAAATGCTGTAGTTTCGAAAAGCAAGCAAACAACCCTAAAAGGGCACATTCTGAGGTTTCTCTCTGTTTCTTTACCGTTGGATCTTAGCAGATATACAGCTTCCGAATCGAAATGTTTTTCCTGTGGACTTTCAGGAGACTTAAATTGTGGCTCAGAATGTTTCTAGGCACCGTCTTCCAGGGAGAGTCTTTCAACAGGTTTTCAAGGTATTCCGCTAACCTGTCCTGAGAGCCCAGTTGTGTGCCGCAGTGGCGGAAAAAGATATGACGTCATTCATGTAGAAAGAGAACTTGGATGCATGCCTATACAGAACATGACTTGAGCAATTCTTTGATGACCAAGTAAAACGGTCCAAGCCACACCTCCGCTGTGGTTTAAAAAGTTAGCAAGTAAATGTTGTCAGAGAGAAAAACAACTCTCAGTATTCAATGTCCAACATACAACAATAACATAATGCTCCACAACAAGAAATGTCATACACCCAGTACTTCCAATTGCAACGTCATTTCCTTTGTTTTTGCCACACAAAATATTCAACCTAAGATCACTGCAGGATGTCACTTCCCTGTTCAAGCAGGATCTTGTTCGAATCCAGCAGGTTGTTTTTTAGGAAATGGATCCTAAAGGAATCATGCATAGAAAATATTCTAGAGGAATTCAAACAAATTGTCCTACAGGAAAGTGGCCTCACAATCCTGTAGGAGGTCCTGCATAATTTGTCCTACAAAATTTGGGTTCCACTTTTCTGTAGAAAAATGACTGTTGTATCCTGTAGCTAGTCCTTAAAGAAATAAATCCTGCAGGAGACATGCAAATAACCCTGAAAATATCCAGACGAATATTTTCAATAAGACTGTCTGCAGGATTTAAATGGGCATTACAGCAGAATGGTCCTACAATCCTATGAGATATCCTTTAGTTCTGGTTCCTGGAGGGGAAAAAACATGTCAGGGCAATTATCATGTACAACCTACTTCCTCATCCTTACAACGCATTCCTGTACTACAATGTACATGCTTCACAGAAAGCAGTTTACATCAGATAGAATGGTACATTTCTTTTCAATGCAGAGTCATGAGTTTGACTGTACGTTGAAATTCAGCACTGAATAAAAGATGATTCCTAGGAGAGTCACCTGCTAATCCTAACCCTGCTAGGATATTATATAGATGAAAAAGGCACAAGTCATAGGATGGAACTCTCATGTTCTCTAAAGGTAGTCACTTTTTACACTTGGTGTTTTCAAAAAGTTTATACCAAGCATTTAATGTCAGACATTTTACTATAATTCTAATAGGCTGTCAACTGATTGAAATTCAACTAAACTATTAAGAAATGATTCTTTATCAATTATTCTGGAAATTATTTTAACTTGTCTTTCTTTAAAATGGGTTCACTTGGGTCTTTGTGTGTCAAAATAAACTTGCCAAATAACACTATTCATTATGTTGAAAATGTTGGAGATGTCGTATAACAAAAATCAATGGTTGCATGGGTTAGCTCATGTTAGCTTTACATTAGTAACTGGCTGGCAGATGTTGTACTTTTGAAATCAAGCATACATTTATGAAAATAAGAACAAAGATAATAAACTAAACACACTAACAAAAATAACAATAGGTGCGATTAACTTCGGTAACATTATTATTGATGATATAGCACAGCTCTATCTCTATTAAACACTACAATTGGAGAAAGCTATGGGAGCACTTTGCTGATTTATAAGTTGATAATCTTGTTTACCCAGTTTTGAAAAAAGCCCTTTGAAGTTTTGATCACACTTACCACAAAGCTCTCTGTTTCTCCTTGAGCTGGGGTTTACTATATGTATTCAGCATAACATGTAGAAAATATAATGGTGCTAAATGCTTTGTTGAAATAGGTTAATAAAAACAAGGCTTTTAAGGAGAATTGAAACATGCCAAAATGTAATGGCCCACATACGGCCACTCAAAATACATAATCCATGGGAAAATGTGTAGATTTCCAGGAAATCACCTTTAAAAACATTCTGTCTCTGTGATTCAGGGCCCCTGAAATATTTGGTCTGAGACTGTGCTTTTAGTAATGCATCTCTCCTTCTGTACAAACGTGTGCCACTTTTGCTAAAAGAAACCCTTGTGATAACACTGCTTAAAAGATGCAAATGGGGAGGTTTTCATGGCCTTGTGCTAAACCATGTCAGAGAAAGTAGTAACCAACAATAAAGAATAAGTAAAAATAAACTTCCTGACAGAAACACAAGGAAGTCTGTGTATGCTATCAGTAAAACTTTTATACTTCCTCAAAGCCCCATTTAACTTAACCCATTTCCTTATTGTCTGATTAGTTTCCACTGTCTGAAAGTGTAAGTATGACATGATGATGATCCAGTCTCAAACAACTATTTCCATTGAGTTTTGTCAATTGCGACAGCTAAACGTACGTTTTTTTGTAGAACAGTAGCAATACACATTTCTGTTTTTCATGGCTATATCCTCAGAAACAATATGCATTAGCTTCAAATATTGAAATGCTTACAAAAACGCCCACCCATTCCTGTTTGACTCTGACATCGCTGACCAACCAGCCCTGAAAATATTGTCATCAGTAAGAGAAAGGTTTCTTTCTGTGAAAACAAATAGATCATCTAGGCTCTTAATTCAAGACTGTTATTTCTGTTATATCTGTTTATTAAGACACCAGAAAGACAAAAAAGGATTGTTTTTACAGATGCCTCTATTGTAAAGAATCAACGTACGTCATTTGCCCCAGTTCATGTTCTGCGTCACAACATTTATGTTGAAAGACTGTTTAAGGACTGTCTGCTTAATTTGTTTTATTGTGGCAATTTACATTAGGAACCGCCGTTCTGCCAGAAAGCTTTTAAAATGTGCTGCATTTGAGGTCCAGAAAGTGACAGATGCCAACGTTCGTATTCCCTCTCAGTGTCAGTTCCCCGTGTTCCCGGGCCGCTCCCCTTGTCCAGACGCTCTTCGCAGGGCTACATTTGGGGCCATTTGAATATTTCATTTCCTATTAATTATGCACTGTGACTCTCCATGTCATTAGAAGAAAAGTGTGGGGGGGGGTCGAATGTAACAAAGGATGAAAAGACGTACAGCTTCCCTGAACAGAGATATTCCAGGGCTCATCACGTAGCAGACCCCTTGCTTGAAAATGCAGTGAGAATGTCTTTACCCATTTCTGTTTTTTAATATTCCTTTTGTAAAATGTACTCTAATTAAATAGGTTAAATCCGGTAAACATTAAATTGCCTTTTATTTATTTACGATACATTTAAGGCCGAGTGTAAAGAAATTGATTTCGGCAGCAAGTTATCCTTGACTTTCGAAGATATGCCCCCAAAATTCTATATTTCAGTCCAAATAATTCATTTGAAATACTGAAATGGTCTACAGGGTATTTAAAATAATAATACATATAAATATGTATATTCTCCATAAAGGTTTTAAGATAAATCTATTATTTAAGATATTTAAAGATTTAAACCATTCCCCAAGGTTAAACTTTGCCACTAGAAGAGAAACATTCTAGCAGAATAGCATCAGTTGTCCATCCTTTCACATGAAATAAATTGCTTTATAATGCACAAATGCTTTCTATAATATTTATATTACGTCAAGCAGTTGACCCGCACCTGAACTACAATGAAGGCACTCAGTTTTATCAGGCCATCTTATGGACTAGGCCTTCAGTTTTATCAGGCCATCGTATGGACTAGGCCTTCAGTTT
>JACXGK010000051.1:0-46638 GCA_016801125.1 Novumbra hubbsi
CTCAAGAGACAGGCAAGGTACTGGGCTAGGAAACAAGGACTATGAAACGCTGGATACGCTGTACTGGACAAGACGATCTGGCACTGCCAGCTGGGGACACAGGGACTAAATACACTGAGGGTAATTGGAAGTAGACAACACCTGGTGGGGAGGGGGCGGAGACAAGGGAACAGGTGAAACCCATCAGGGCGTAACAGATTTGTATCTAGTATGTTTTCTAGGATGTTTTTCTAGTATTTTAACCGTGTAAACATTAAGCTATTAATACCAATCCACTCTCACTTGCACGGCACCCTGAGTACCGTTATATCTGTATTCATTCAGTATCTTATTTCAAATACATCTTTTGTGAAATAGACACCTATTTAAAAAGCCTATTCTCTGTGTACAGAACACAGCCAGTTGTCTGGATGGGGGATGTGCAAACAACTTGACTTGCCTGTTTTTACAGAAACAATACTGCTGATTCACACCATAAATTGTTCTATTGTTAAATATCTCTGTTCATGTCAATATTTCTACATGTGTGTTTTCAATACCATTTCAGAAAGTTGGAGTCATTGGACCTATCGTACAACAAGCTGGTGCATGTCCCCTCCTTCCTCCCTGTGGGTCTACAGCAGCTCCACCTACACCACAACCAGATTGAGCGGATCCCTGGCTATGTGTTTGGCCACCTGAAACCAGGACTGGACCTTCTTCACCTGTCCCACAACAGGCTGGGCAACAACGGAATTGATGACGTGTCATTTCTGGGCCTGTACAATTCTCTGACTGAACTCCTGCTGGACCATAACTTGCTTCGCTCAATCCCCAAGGGTCTACTGAAGCTCAAGAGCCTGCAGCTTCTCCGCCTCAATCATAATGTTATCAAGTAATTAGGCCACAATTGTGTTTTTTTTCCAATACGTTTTCTTTTCATTTAAGTCATTTAGCAGATGTCATCATCCAGAGTGACAGATGTCATCATCTAGAGTATTAAATGTTATCATCCAGAGTGGCCATACCATAATGGCACATAAAGATTTAAAATTGCTACGTGTCATTTTTGTTATTTATTTTAATCGGATAAAAGACCCATCTGACTTATCGGTCTTTCTGCCAGTTATTATCTATCATTTAGTAATTTTCTCTCCTCCCTGCAGACATGTTCCCCTGAACTCCATCTGCGACACGCGTCTGAGCGATGACTCCCCCCTTGTGTCCGTTCACCTGGAGTACAACCTGATCGAGCAACGCCTCATCCCAGCCACTGCCCTCTCCTGCATCCAGACCTACCACAGCATCATCCTACGGCCCCAGAGTCACCAGGAAGATGATCTCCACCAGGATTACTAGTACCCCCCATCCCCTCTTGCATCTCCTCCACCCAATGTCTGTTTGTTCTGGGTTTAACCTAGTCGGTGTGTCTCAATAAATTAGTCCATTTTGGATTGTCTTTTTCTTCAAAGAGTTGTGATTATGTTACTCAGACTTATGATTGTGGACGCTCTATGCAACAGATCAAATTCATTATATCTGACCATATGTCTAGGGCATAATCACAGATTTACTCTGCAGGACAGCAGTTTTAACTAGTAGCATGTATTACAAGGATAATAATGTACCGGTACCAAGGGTGATCCATGTAGCTATTTAACATGAGTGAGAGCCCAGTAAGTCTACCTTTAATCATTGTTGTGTTGCATGCATTGATAACTCAACTTCTCAAGAACATGTGTAATAAGACATTTTGAAAAACTAAATGAATAAATTGCTAGTCATTGTCTATGGTAACCAGAGGTCAACATTAACGATGGCATGCTGGACCGGGGCCAATGGACCCCAACGTTGGACCAGTAGACACCGACAGTCACAATGTTCCCTGTCACTCGGCTTTCATTTTTGCTTGTTCTTGTCAGAACTCCGCCCTGACCCATCGTGTCATCCGCACAATCACCCCCTCTAGTGGCCTTACCATCAGTCTGTCAGCACAAGCACTGCCCCTAGTGTCACTTACCAGCCACTACCGTCACCAGTCACCTGCCAAGTACACACACCTGTTTCCCATCAGTCCCATCAGCACCCCTATTTAATCCCTGTGTTGGGTTCAATCGGTGCCAGATCAACACAGTTGTCTGTGGAAACGCTCGCGTGCCCTCAGCTCAATCTCGTGTTTAGCTATTTTGAACTTTTCTGCTATTGCAGATTCAGTGCTCCCCGTCAGATTTGTCTCCTTGTTTATTTTTCCTTTCCAGTCCCGTTATCCCCGTTCCTGCCCACGTTCTCCCCTCACCTGGTTTAGTTTGTGCGCTGTTATGCACTTGGGTTCCTTACTTTGTCACCAGCCAGTCTGCGCCTGAAAACTTTTGTTGCATACACTACTATTCACCATGAGCTACCAAAATGATCTAGAAGTCTTTCAGACCTTCCTGCCTTTAGATGGAGAGGGGGGGGGACAATTTTCGGCAGGCAGAAAAATGAGCTTGCCGAGAAATACAATATGCCCATTTTTGACACTAGAGTATAACAACTTTTGTCGTCAACATGAGCTACCAAAATAATGTAAAAGTTTGTCAGAGGGGTGGGCGGGGGTTTACAGGAAAGAAAATGACAAATTACAATATTTTGCTGTCCACCAGTGGATATACAATAACAAATACATGTTGTAATGTCTGTTATTCACCAAACATACAATGACATAAAACAATGTAGATTCCAAAACATAGTGTTGGCTACATTGGTAACATTTTCTTTTTGTCAGGACAGCTATGGCTAAATCTCTAACTAATACACTTTCAAATAGTTATATACAGTTAAATAAGACGAGAGAGATGTCGCCGATGATGGTGCATACGTTCGGAAAACCGAAATGTGTATAGACGGATACACTGTAATATAAGCCTAACAGAAAGATGCGCAAATAAATAGCGATTTTTGTCGATAATAAAACGCGTAAAACGTAATCCTTGTACGGTTGTATTTAAGAACAGACATAAATAATGTTTTGTTTAACCGAGATCAGAGAATGATAGGCTAAACTGACAACGAAGTGAAGTGCAAGCATCTCCAGACAAGCAAGCATATCGCAACGGAATATAGCTTGCGCGTTCACGCGAAGGGGGGGGGGGCAGTTTTCGGCAGGGGGACAATTCTCGGCACAACACCGGCTCGGAATGAATGAGTTGCCGTGTGGCCAAATTGAGAAACGAATTGCAACCGCCTACCATGTTGTGAAGAAGTAGAATTAATTTACAGACTGCGTCCATGACAGTCTGTGGATACGGATAGAGAAATCATACGGACATGGCTTGTCAACTGTAAGCGTCGTTACCTTCGAATTCTCTACTAGCAGTGACACCCGTGAACTAACTAGTGCGACTACCTCACCTGCTGGGTTAAATGTGTATTGCAACATTTATATAACCATAAATATATTGACAAAATTATTTTATCATCAAGATTTTATAAGTCATATCAAATGCAAGATTTTCAAGAACATATGATATTGGTATAGTAATATTTAACTATTTATTTTAAAATAATGATGTTTGTTGCACCACATGTATTTAAAAAGCAATTGCTTGTATCAGCCCTTCTCACATTACATGCAAAACTGATTTATTTTTTGTTTGGGCCAGTAAACATTCTTTTGGGGCCAATAGATTTCAACATGCCCAGAAGTTCCAGTGAGAAAAGAAGTTAACTTTGGACCCTGATGTTAACTAGTTCCTTTAGGCCTGGGTTACAATCTACATATCCAATGTTTGGCAAATGCAAGTGCTGGAGGTTTAATTCTGAGTAGCTGTTGTATTTCCCTTTGTGACACTAGGTTTTTGTTGCTTCAAACAAAAATAACATTCACTGAGTTCTTCAGCAGTGTTCCAATTGTTATTGCTTTATATGGTTTTAAAGTTTAAGAAGTTTAAAATATCTGAAATGTTTTTCAAACAGTCATACACATAAGCACACACACATACGCACACACCCACATATATATTTATAGTGCAGCAATGAAAAGATGACTGGACCAATTTTGGTTAGGGCTTAAAATACGTGTTTTTTTCTTTCATTTTGGTAACTCCTTCCGTGGTTTTAAACAGGTACTTTGCAGAGCACAGACTGCTGGCTGACGGACTCACGGATAAAGGATTGTCACATGGAATAAAACAATTCAGAGTGAGGTTTAATTTATCTTTTACATTCTATTAAACTTCTAAAAAGACTTGTTTAATTTTCTATCTTCCACTCAAACGGTAAGTAGCTTAAGGTTTCATTATTACATTACATTTTGTATAAGCTTCTTGAATTAAATTCACTAGTATTTTCAGTAGAAACAGAATTTCTGTAGGACAGTAAACTACAGTGTTACTTTACAGTGGTTAAACACCCGGCATGTGAAATGTCTGCCTGTGACATTTTATTGTTAAAGAAATAGTTGACATACTACACCATTGGCTAAAACTTGGATTGTTTGCTTTAATTATAAAGAATTTAGAATTCATGTATTTACAAATCTTTTTTTCATGAAATGCTATAAAATCTTTAACCAAACCCTAATATTAGAGATTGGTAATGGACTGAACAAACGTAATTTTGTTTATTTAATTAACAAAGTTATCCAACTCACAATACCCAAGTGTAAGAAAAACTTCCTGCATACAATCAATACCTTTTGTGCAACTTTTAGCTTTGAACAACATTAGTCCATTATATCTCGCAAATAACAAACACTGAATTCCACAGTAAACTCATACCAATGACCAGGCAGTGTGATGGTTTTGGGATGCTTTGCTATTTCAGAATCAGGATGTTTCCCTGTCTTTAAAGTAACCATGAGTTCTTGTCTTTATGAGAGAATTCTATGCTGATGTGAACCTGGGTCTATCAGAATACGAATGCTCCAAAACAAACACGTCTACAGTAGAATGACTGAAATGCAACACGTTTTTAGTTTTGGGAAGGCCCAGCAAATGTCTAGATATAAAATACATTTGAGATGTTGGCAGATCCTGAAACAAGCAGTTGATGCTAAAAAATCCCCACTAATGGTAGCAGTTCTGCAGAATAGGAACAAAATTATTCCACAGCTATGTCAGACTGATAAAGAACAGTACGCCTTTGCTTGCAGTAATTGCAGCTAAAGGTGGCACAACCAGTCATTTAGTGTAAAGGGGCAATTACTTTCTCAAAAAGGGCCATTCGGTGTAGCCTTACTTAATTCGTTAAGTAAATGTTATAGACTAAGAATGCAATTTAACAGCACATACATATTTATGTGTATGCCATCAATTCGTTGTATTTACAGATCTGAGTGTCTTTTGACATGGTTAAAGTTTCGGGAAAAAAGACTATAACAGAAGTCGTCAATTAAAAACTTCCCTGAGACCAGCCAGCTATGTGGCTTCTGAAACCTTACTGCGGTTAAGGGCGTGGGCGTCTGCCTCCTGACAGAGAAAAGGAGGTTGCAGGCATTTCACAACACGTGGCAAAGGCAGCAAAACACCCAACTCCAGTCTCACAGAAAATATTCTTTGCCTACATGAAAAATCCCTCTTTAAAGAATGAAACAATTCTTATTTTGAACAATCAACCAGTTTCCCCAGAATATTCTAAACAACTCTACTGTTTATGCATTGTATTCAGTACACTCTTGCTTTTAAATATTGACAGATCACAGACCTAAAGCCAAAATAGTAGTGGTCCTTGATTTTACTGTCTCATACCAACCGCTAAATAGCTGGGAAGAAAAATACAGGCTTTTAAATTGAGAACATTTATAACAGATCCTGTCTTGAGATTGGAGCTTAACAAACAGACGTATGAAAGCCCGTCTGTGTGAGTATTTCACATCATATAAAGGGCTATTTCTGTGTGCTGAAATCGTACGTGTGAATCTATTTTGACTGCAGCCTATTTCTTTGTATTTCTTTTGTCATTTCTCTCAACAAAAGGCCAAGCAATGTGTTCCCTCTCTGTTGTCCTTCTCCTGTTGTGTGCCACACCTCTACCCACCACTGCTATGGCACTGCCCTTTGCCCAGAAGGGCTTCGTGGATTTAGGAAAACGCATCGATGTAGAGGGGCTGATGATGATGATGATGAATGACGAAGAGGATGGCTCAGCGGATGGGGAACACTATGAACCAGATTACTTTAAACCAGAACAGCCAACTTGCCCATTTGGCTGTCAATGTAACCGGAAGGTTGTGCAGTGCTCTGACTTGGGTGGGTGAAGAATTCAGACCTCATATTCAAACGAAAGGGTTCTTCACACACTCACATCATGTGATCTTTTATTTGTTGTCAACACAGCCCTAAGACTACACAAATGCACATTGGTTTTCTGTGCTACGTGGAATCTTGGCCGTCTGGTTTCTCTGTAAATTATATGGTAACAGCTCACACACAAACAACGAAGTGCAACATATGTATACAAATTGTAGCTCAGAGAACTACGATACGACAGCGTTATATTACATTTTAAAATTTGAATTAATCTAAAACTCGAGCACTGCGTGTCTTGTCAAGAGGTTTATTGTAATTATTTATAGACTGTATTCATACGGTACATAAACATTTAAGGCAACAATAAAGCAATTATATTCAAACTGAACTGTAATTGTAAAAAGACAGAATGTGGCAACATGTAGAAAGTAAAGCAGGTAAGTTTATCTCTTTTAGTTTGATTTGCAGGTTTATTTTATGTGCCGTATGACATTCCCCTGGAGACAAGGCTCCTAGACCTTCAAAGCAATCAGATCACTGAGATAAGAGAAGATGATTTCAAGGGACTCAGCAACCTCTACGTGAGTGCCGGCAGTCAAACACAAAATACATCATTTCAGAATATGTCATTTCCACTAGCCAGTCTATTCTTTTCATTTTAGCGCCCCCTTTCATTGTATGTTATGAAAAATAAATGGTTTACTGAAATGTTTTCAACTAACATTGTATACTGTGTATACAGTACAAACCTTCTAATATAGTAATAAGGACAATGGATTCATGTGTATCTGTGTGTTAATATATCACGGTTTGTAATTACAAATACCCTACACCTCCATTCTCAGACACTGGTGTTGGTGAATAACAAGATATCCAGGGTGCACCCACGAGCCCTTATGCCTCTCAAAATGATGCACAAGCTCTACATCTCGCACAACCACTTAACGACCGTGCCTAAGAACCTGCCCTCCTCCCTGGTGGAGCTGCGCATCCACGACAACCACATTAAAAGGGTCGCATCTGGGGCTTTCTCTGGACTGAGGAGCATGAACTGCATCGGTGAGGTGGCATGCTATAGTTAAGCGGTGTGTTGAATAATAGAGCAGGTATTGGTTTTGACTTAAAGCACATACCTGTCTTCCAGAGATGGGGAGGAATCCTATTCGGAACAGTGGTCTGGAGCCAGGAGCCTTTGATGGTCTCAAACTCTCTTTTCTTCGCATCTCTGAGGCAAAACTCACAGGCATCCCTAAAGGTACAAAAAAACAAAACAGGGGTGCCTTTTTAATGTCATCATTTTATTTGAAATATATTTCATGAAGCTGTAGGGTAATGTTTTTTTCTGTTCGACATCCTAGACTTATCTATTATCTATTTTCCAGGTTTGCCTGAGGGTCTACGTGAGTTGCATTTGGATGGAAATCAAATTGAAGCCATTGAACAAGCAGACCTCTACCATTATGAGGATCTGTATAGGTACGTCTGCACAGGTTGGGAATATGAATGTGAGCGTTCATGAACCTTTTGGATGTTTCCTATTTATTTTCAAATGTAAACAAACAACCACATAGACTCACAGACGCATAACTAGTTTCTTGTTCTCTCTTTACAACTGAAACATCATAATGATAGTGGCATTTACTCCCATTTAGAAAGCTTCAGTTCACCGGTTATGTCCGACTGCATTTTTTTTAACTTTTAAATAATGTGCACATTTTGTCATATTGAGTGGTTCCTTGCATTAAGTGGGAGAGGGAGAGAGATTAGATGAGTACATGGACTTTTAAGGCCAGGTTGTTGGCAGATCGATAACTTGTTTCTCCTATAGTCGTTCTAACATTTCAAGCGGAAAGTGGTGAGGTACAGGGCATAATTGTTGGAGTTGACTATAGTTTATACAATAAAGATATGTTGTGCTTGGTTGTCTATAAAGACCTTATGTGTGGAGCCCAACTCCCTGGTAAACCATGTATAGTAATCAGAAACGTAGTCAATGTGACAATTTCAAAGGTTTTATTGAGCTGCTGCCCAGTACTGTTGAAATTAGCATTCATCTGTGAAGAGCACATTCTGGCATGCCAGTGGCCATTGATGCTAAGCATTTTCCCACTAAAGTCGGTTACAATACTGAACTGCACTTAGTTCAAAACCCTGGTAGGAGTGATCTGCCAGCAGAAAAGCTTCCCTGGGGCAGTTTGTGCAGAAATTCCTAAGTAGCCCACATCGGCTGTCTGGATGATTAGTCCTGTCCAGCAGGTGAAAAGCAGGATGTTGAAGTCCTGTACAGCAGAGATTCACAAGGTCTGCAGCTGTGAGGCAGGGGGGACACAAGGCTTACATCTAAAAAGACAACATTGGAGGAGGTTTATTAACAATAAATGATCTGGCCATAGCGCTGTGGTCATTCCAGCGGTCAGCAAGCCAATTGCCTGCACCCTAAACCTTTGAGACATTTGTGGCATTGTGTTGTGTGACCAAACTGCTTATTTCAGATTGATCCCCAGCGCAAGGTTGACGTGTAATGATCGTTCTGTTTCAACCTCTTGGTATGCCGTACCCCTTAGGTGGATGGCTTGTGTTGGCAAAGGAGACATTCTCTCTCACAGATATGTAAACACTTGGGTGGGGTGTTTTCCTGTTTTTTAGGTTGGGTCTAGGCTATAATCAAATTCGCCACATTGAGCATGGTAGTTTGTACTACCTACAGAACCTGAGAGAGCTGCATCTAGAGAACAACTGGATCGCCAGAGTGCCCGGAGGCCTTGCTGGAATGAAATATCTGCAGGTGATACAGGGGTTAAGAAGAATTTTGTATCACATTAACATGAATGATTTTACTCGTTAAGTTGATTGATAAACGCACACAAATGTTCTTTTAAACAGGTAGTCTACCTTCACTCCAACAACATCAGCCATGTTGACGTCAATGACTTCTGCCCTGAAGGCTTTGGTGTGAAGAAGACTTACTACAATGGGATCAGTCTCTTCGATAACCCAATCAACTACTGGGAGGTGGAGCCAGCCACCTTCCGCTGTGTCAGCAATGGCATGGCCATACAGTTTGGCAACCACAAGAAGTAGTGCAGGGGAGGGATACATGCAACGTAGATGCTTTGTTAAACCAATCAGAAACAATGTGTTTCTGATAGAATCCACTCCATGGGAGGAGTCTAATGTATGGTAAAAGGATGCCAACTAAAATGCAGCGGAAGTCTGTTTTGCATGCATGGAGTGGATTCTGTTGTATATTGAAAAGTAGTGGAGCATTTTAAGAATTTCAATTGACCCGTCAATGAAATAACAATTTAATCAAATGTATTTAAATAACAATGTTGTTCTCTCTGGAGTTTAGGCCAAATTTAGGCTGGTCCATGGCAATTTGTCATTTTCTGTGATTTTGTTTTAGTTATATCTCAAAACAACTTTGGGAATTTAGCAATGTTAAAAATAGGTTTTCTATAGAAAACTCAATGGGCAAGTGTATAAATATAAAATGTTAAAATGTGATAAGCCTTTGCTTATCTTACTTTCCCTTTTTCAAAACTTGAAATACAATTGCAATCAATTAACAGTAGATTAAAGGTAAAGTTTATGGGAATCAGTAACTACTACTGTTCAAAACTCTGAATGTCTTTATCAGTATTCAATAATAGGAAATGATCAGGCAAACTGGCAAATGTTAGATGTTTAAAGGTAAAGCCACTTCCTCTGGATTAATTAAAAAAACAATTTAAGGACCATTGGTCAGGCTGTTTCTGAAGGAAAATGAATACCATCTACCCTTCTACACGAGCCATGAGAAACAAAAACAAATGCATAGATTATGACAAGTGTACAATATCATTATTAAGTGTTTGAATATCCCAGTGAGTAGAGTTGGATCAGGAACACATGAAACTCATCATACCACCCAGACACTGTCAATCCATTTAGTCCACAGACACTGCTGCCATCTGCTGTTGGAACATCTCAAGACCACCAAAACGCAAAAGTTATTGAAGACTTGTGTTCTGTAGTAGGCTAGACATTTGTATTGAAACAACTACGGATGATTGAAGGATAGTGGAGATAATAGTGTAGGCTATAATTCAGCAAAAATCTTGTACGAAATGAAATATTAGGTAATCATAAAAGTATACCGTATAGTATCCCTTATTCTCCTAGATTGCTTACGGACAAAGCATTTTACAATATAGTGCAATAGTAGGCTACTAACTATGTGCTGTTCAAAACCATCGAGGCAATTTATTTACCCATAACCCAAAGCAATAAACAGTATTGTAAAATGAATCGCCTGCTCATTAGATATAGCTACTGTTGTTAAAACGGCAATTGATTTGGGCCTTGCTTATTGAAAACCGTGCCTGTGGGAATTAACTATTGATCTGTAGCTAACTAGACTGAGATCTGAGGTAGTGGAACTCGTAGAATTTGATGAACTGACGAATACAGAGGAAATGAATTGTACTGCAAAATTATTATATCATTGCAACATTAGTAATAGGTACAGTAACTATGTAAGCTACGGTGAAGGTTAGGTATCACAGTGCTGTGATTAAGGTTTGGGTTATGGTTAAATAAATTGTCTCTCGTTGGTTTTGAACTTGTAACCATTGGAGTGAACGTCTGGGATGTTTATTGGTCGGGGGCGTTAAAGTACATTCAATTGCTCTACCGGAACATATATTTTATGAATTAGCAAATCTTATAATTTCACATATACTACTGCGAGGTGTCATGTATTTCTAATTTAGACACGACGTGTGGTACGAGTTGAGAGTTACAGCCTATTTGATCATATGTCACGAACTATATTCAGGGTTAGGCAGTAATGTGCATCTTTGTGTGCAAATTACTGCCTGACATAATAATAAAAATAATAATGTGACACGGAAATATTTTTTCCAATGAGACATTAAAAACTGAATTGCTCCTCGGAGCTCCAGTTTCAATACATTCGTCACTAATCACCGGGTCATAGTAGAAAGAGGGTGGCTTACGGAATAAGAAAACGCCTGCGGCGCCCTGTTTCAGTCACCCGGATGGGAAGATGTAGTTAGGTACCGGATGTTCTTTCATTTTAGCTGAGAAACGAAAATGGCTATGCTAATTGTTAGCCTCTGGAAACAGTGTGAAATTATCGACTATAATTGTTTTTTCTGATCTTCAACGAGCTCAGCAGTCCACCGAAAACGACACGTAAGTACATACACATGATATTTCCCTTTGATATACTATTTCTTAGTGTATGAACTTAACGTAAAGTAGGTAAACATCGCCAGTACGTGTTGGCTAATCGTTAGATAACGCTTCGTTTCTACAGTACCAGTAACTGGCTAACGTAAGCAAGCTATTAACTCGAGGTCTCGGTGGTGTCGTTTATTTTATGGTGCCCACATTTATTTTTTGTTCGATTTTACGATTTAGCCAGCTAGAGTTAACTGATTATTTAAGTAGCCAACGTTAGTTAGCTAATCGTCATTGAAAGGAGTTGACTAAACGTTAGTTAGTTAGCTAACATTAGCTAGTTAACGCTATCTACCATAGATTCCATACTATGTTGTTAGTTTACCTTAGTTACAGTAATATACAGTAGTTATTAAGCTATCTGGATATGTATCCTCAGTCTGGTTATAGTTGGTGGTTATCAGTTACCTGCTAACTGGAAGGGTTTAGCGAAATGCAATCAGGTCGTAACTAACGTTAGATAACGTTTACTGACCAAGGTAACATTAACTGACCAATTAACTAGCTAACTCACTTTGTGATCTTTGCTATTAAAGGAGCTGAACAGGGAAATGCATTTTCATTAAGTTATTTCGAAATGTACTTGCGCTCACTTGACTAGTATGAATAACCCAGATCAACTTAAAATGTAGTCTGCTGTTTTTCATTATTGTTGTGGAAATCCGCTGTTACACACTATTTTGAGTGTTTATTAGGTGGCTCTAAATAATTATAGTGGTCGGAGATGTTTCAAGGATAATTATGCATTTCATCAGTATTTTCTGAAAAAAAATGATTGGTTCTGTAGAAACATGACTACATTTCACTGCAGGGTTTACAATTATAAGCTTTTGATTATACATGCTTTTGATTATACATGCATTGTCCGTTAGTTTCACCTCAACTAATTCTGTAACAGGTAGATGAATAGTAAGCATTAACCACGGTAAAAGCAATCTATCAGCAGAATTAGGCTATACATGTTCTATAACATTGCATTTTTCATGCAAATCATTTGGCAATGCTTTTAACCAGAACAGCTTTTTTGATTGATTAGGTAATTTCAAGCATTGGCTAGTTCATATTATAAATATGCTGATCAAAACAGATGTTATCAGTCATTTTAAAGAGTATACTACAAAGAGAAACCAGGGGTCGCTAGTCTGGCTGTGCGGGGTAAACATAATGAGTACATTATCTTTTGTTTTGCATCAGTATTTTTGCACATTCAGATGATGAGAGAGAAATTGGCAAAAATGCCATTACATATCCATATGGGTTGTCAAATGCATACGGGCTCTGTCCAGAATCCTTAAACCCAATCCAAGTGAGCTGCACCAACTTGCAGAGAAGGACAGGGTCAATTGAATGGGGTCTTGGCATTGGTTTCACGGGAAAAACTTGATCTACAACTCAACCAGGAGGACTCTGGACAGGTACATCTACATGTCATTTGGGCCTCCTGAGGCTAAGCAGGACACCAGGAACATGTACGACTATTAAAATATGGTATGCATTGATCAGGTGGCTTTCATTACAAAAACATCCGGTTAACTTTGTGCTTTTCATGGTAGTAGCCTACTCCTACAGTCATCGGTGGGCTAGCCATTGAAAGTAGAAATAACTAGGCCTGAAGATGGCAGCCATGTCTAACCAGGCATGATATCGGTCTAGAAAACTCATCTGACTTTCATTTAAGCCAATATTGCTGATATTGAGAACTGGATTGGCAACATGGCATGTGATCAGCTAGTGTTCTTATTTAGTTGTGGGCATTTCAGCTTTTGAAGTTAATATCACAATCCCTATCGAAATTATGTTCTAAATGGCCCGCCCAATTCACAAAGTTTGTTACTTCTATCTGTGTAAATGATTTATAAAACATTTAATACTTGTGTGTGTGTCAAGATAGCTATGCCCTCTTCCACTTCTGTTATTGTGCGTTTAATGTGCTTGCCTTACTGTCATGTTCACATGTCCTGCACGTCAGCTTTGCCAATCTTTTGTGCTGTGCACCTTGTATTTAAGTATTCAGTGTAAAGTGCGAAAATTAATTGGGTTACGTGCATGTTTCCGCAGTGCAAACCTTTTCTACCTCTCGCCATTGTTGCAGCCTAGTCGGAAGAATACCTGTTTCAGTATTTCCGTAACAATCAGCTCTGCCTGTAGTTATTTGTCTCGCCGGATGTCGATTTGATGTTAGCGCTTTCAGTATCTGTCCTGCTGTTTCTTTTTGCCGTGAAACACGTTTTGTCCTTTTTTCTAGTGAAGCAGCTCGAAGAATTCCGACCCAACACAGACATTGGGATTCCTGCGTCCCCGGTGTCATCATCCTTACATGACGTGATGACCTCACAGCAGCATCCCCTTCCCAATGCAAACGTTAGCCCTCCCCTCCTCGCCCCCCAGAACTCGTCCGCTCAGCACGGCAGGCCTCAAATTCATCCGAACCAGCTGGGCTCAACTCAGAGCAGTGCGGCGGGGCGACCTGTCCCCCGCAGAGGTCTGATGGGCGGTGTGGGGTCCTCGTCCTTGGGGACCCCCAGCGGAGGTGCAGGGATCAGGAGCACGTCGGCCTCCTGCGCTAACCCTGCGTCTTCTAGGAAGCCCTCGTCGGGGCGCTTCGAGCCCTGGCCAGAGGAGGCCGTAGACAATGCTTATGGACTGTACTCCCTACACCGCATGTTCGACATAGTGGGAGCCCAGCTCACTCACCGCGACGTGCGGGTGCTCTCCTTCCTGTTCGTGGACGTCATCGACGAGTACGAGCGCGGAGGCATCCGGAGCGGCCAGGACTTCCTGCTGGCCCTGGAGCGCCAGGGGCGCTGCGACGAGACCAACTTCAGACACGTCCTGCAGCTGCTGCGAATTATCACGCGGCACGACCTGCTGCCCTACGTCACACTCAGGAAAAGACAGGCCGGTGAGTTGTGGTTCCCATTGGATGCCAGGTCTCCGAGATGCGGTTCCCCACATTTTCCCAACCGTCCTCTTGATAACGTTTGTTTCGGCTCTGTACTATAGCATATTGGATTTTAAAGTAAACAAGGACTAGGGGGTTAAAGTGCAGACTGTTGGGATTAGTTTCACTGTATTTACATCCATAAACTATGCATTGTGTAGTGATTACTGTGTAGAAACCTAAAGTAATTGGACAAATTAGCATGTTAACAATATTTTTGGGCTATTATTTGGAAATCATTTGTGATTGACGCCCTGATGCCTGATGTGTGTGATTGTCTTCTCTGATGTTCTCTCGGCCATCCACTGCAGCCTTTTTCATGTCCTGTGTGTTTTGGGCGTTTTTGCCTTGTATTTAGCAGGTTAGACACAATTGGATTAAGGTTGGGTGATTAAGTCTGCCATTCAAGTATGTTCTACAAGAATATTGTCATTCGACGGTACATGGTGATTCTACATTAATATTGTCATTCAACGGTTCATGGTGATTCTACATTAATATTGTCATTCGACGGTACATGGTGATTCTACATTAATATTGTCATTCAACGGTTCATGGGAATGTGCCTTCCAATTACTTTTAAGGCATTTAGTTGAATCTGAGCAGACAAGGTGTGCGCTTCTGAATTGATTTTGCATCTACATTCAGAAGTAATTCCAGTTGTAGCAAAATATGACCAAGCAATAACACTACCTCCACAATGTTTCAGATGAGCAGTTTTTTACTTCCGCACTTTCATCTCTCCAGATTACTTTTTCCCACAACACTTTTCTTCAAAGTAGCCTGGCCATTCTGTTCTTGAAACTTTCAAAGACCAAATAATAAACTGCCTCTATGGTTGCCAACTGCGGTCATTGAGACCCCCCCAATATAGCACCTTTATATGTCCTGCACCAGGAGGAACCCAGGGCCCACTGCATCAGCGTCTGAGCATCTACCACAGAATTTTAATACTCTTTCACTTTTGTCATGTGCTCTGTGTGCACTTGCTCTCATCTGTGAAGAGAATGGTGCGCCAATGGCCAACCAGCCAATAACGGTGGTCTGGCAAATGCCAATCAAGCTGCACAGTGCTGGGTTTCAGAACAGGTCCCACTAGAGGATGTCGGACCCTCATGCCACCCTCATGGAGTCTGTTTCTAACAGTTTTTTAAACATGCACACTAGTAGTCGGCTAGAGGTTATTTAGTAAGGCTCTGGCAGTGCTCCTACTGTTCCTCACACAAAGGAGCAGAGACCGGTGCTGCTCCTGGATCTATGGCGCTGTTCAGCTCTCATGTAACGGGCCATCTCCTGGTATCTCCTCCATGCTCTTGAGACTGTAATGGGAGACACGGCTAACCTTGGGACGGCACGTATGGATACGTGCCGTCCTGAAAGAGCTGGACTGTCTGTGCAATTTGAATGGGCTGCAGTTTTTGCCATGCAAAACTAGAGAATAATCAGTCAGGGAGAATAAGGGGAGTGCAATTGTCTGTGGCCACTACCTGCAAAATAATTTTCTTTTTGGGGGTTGTTTTTGTTGTCTCCAGTGCACCTGTTATCACTTTTCAAGACAATTTTATGTTCACTTGAAATATTTACTCCCTAAATAAAAGTATTTCTTTGCTTTGATTTTAGTGTGCCCAGACCCAGTGGATAAGTACCTGGAAGAGACGTCGGTGCGTTATGTGTCTCCGAGAGGAGGTGGTGAAAGCAGAGAGGCGGCACCACACAGAAGAACTGGTGAGTGTGTGGTTTGCATGTTATTTCCAGTGCCATGCAAAGTTTTTAGACCCTAACTTATTTTGTCCTATTACAGAGTAACAAAAGGTACATTTCTTTCATATTCTTTTAGAACACTGAATTCTTTAATGAAATAAAGGTTATATAGTTTTTTTATGTTGGGAAATGTATAAAAGGAAAAAGTTGTGAATCATACAGTTGCGGTTAAATAAATTGAATAGAAACCCCACTGAAGTATTATCGTTCAGGCTGTGAATCCTAATTATAATTGAGACCAAAGAACATTCTACAAGTTTGCGATGACATAATACAAATACATAGAAAAATTGTACCAAATACTATCGTAGTGTTTGGACATCCAAGTGAGAACAATTGGTTCATTAAACAGAAAATGGAAACTTCATCACACCACCCAGGTACTGCCAAGAGGAGGAGACTTGAGAGAGGCTATTTAGAGGCCAACAATCACTTTGAAGGAGCTTCAAATATCAGCGGCTGTAAGTGAAGTAATTGTGCATCAGTCAACCATATCAAGAGCTCTGCATGAAACAGGCAGCCTGTTACTCAATGGGTACCACAATGGAGTTTGAGAATAATCTCTGAATCATGAGTATAATCTCTGTATGTATGTGTCTGAATATTAACATCTGCAGGGACTGTGCATTTTGGTAAAATTAAAGGAAAAATGGCTGAAGCAAAATGCAGATTACAGCAAGCGAACCTTCTCCAGTCCCAATACATGGTCAAAGCAAAATTGGAGTGTCTCAATTTGAAGATTTGTGGCGCGATATGATAATTGCTGCTTACAAGCATCGTTTAACTCTTCTAACCAATCTGAACAACCGTCTAAAATATTCTCTGCTACGCTGCCTCAAAAGGACAAATATGAATGTGTGAACACTGAATAAGTATTCAAGAAACATATTTGTTTTGCATTTTTCTCAAAATTATTCCACAAAATAATTTCAATGTCACCTTATTTAGAGGGGTCATATTCAAGGTTTTTACTCTACTACTGCATACATGTCATTACCCCTTTTCACCACACTTTGATATAGCTGCTAGTTTACATTATGCATATATTTAGTTTTTTGTTAATACTGCTGCGTAGATGACTTGTGCCATGATAGAAGAATTTCACTGCTCAGAACGACAGTTATTTTGTGCATTTGACAATAAAGACATTGAAATGAATGCTTAAAGTACCAGAAGACATCTGCCCTTAATGTTTAAAATATTATTTTCTTCAAAATACTTTCTTACAGGTCAGTCTGTCAGTTTCGGTTAAGACTACAATTTTCATACACGCCTTAGACTGCAATTTCAGTGGTTTATAATTTCAAACATGATGGAATTTCAATGTATCATTTGTTACCTAGTCTGAGAGAAATTGTTGTGGGTCTAAATACTTCTGCAAGCCACTGTACATAGTTTGTGTGTTTTAACAAAGTAACATTTTGAGAAATGAACATCCATAACATGTACGCTTTTCTCCTTACTCCGCTAAGCAGGCCCCCAGCCAGTGATCTGCTGTTCTCCATCAGGACCCCAGGTGGGCCCGCCCCGCACCAAGCCAGGCCCTCCATTACCCAGCCGCAAGAGAAAGAGGGCCCACGTCACAGGAGACAGCAGGGAGAAGCAAACCTGTGGTAAGAGCATTTTGGGTGTTTATCTAAAGCAGGGGTCTCAAACCGGTTCCACGGAGGGCGGAGAGTGTGCAGGTTTTCACTCTCACCTTGTACTTGATTAATTAATTATGTGACTGATTGGTTAGGTCTAGCCTCATCTGGTTATTTAGGTCTGAACCTGGAACCAATTTACAGGAAAAAATTTAAACCTGTAGACACTCTGCCCTCCGTGGAACCGGTTTGAGACCCTTGATCTAAAGCAAAGTGTAGTACGGTCATGCCCTTTATGAGAAATGATAAGTCTTGGCTAAGACACACGCACACACGTACGTTGTCCCCATGCCTTGTGCCCTCCCATTCCCACATTCCTGTAGACATCCGCCTACGAGTGCGCGCCGAGTACTGCCAGCATGAGTCAGCGCTTCAGGGGAACGTGTTCTCCAACAAGCAGGAGGCCCTGGAGAGGCAGTTTGAGAGGTTCAACCAGGCAAACACTATCCTCAAGTCCCGGGACCTGGGCTCCATCATCTGTGACATCAAGTTCTCTGAGCTCACCTACCTAGATGCTTTCTGGCGGGACTACATTAACGGCTCCCTGCTGGAGGCCCTGAAAGGCGTCTTCATCACAGACTCGCTCAAACAGGCGGTCGGCCATGAGGCCATTAAGCTGCTTGTCAATGTGGATGAGGAGGACTACCAGGCCGGCCGCCGCAAGCTGCTCCGGAATCTGGTCACAGGAGGCGGCGCCGGCACTGCAGCCGCTCCCGGGGGGAGCCCAGAGATTCTACCCTCATAGAAACGCATGTGTTTAGTTGCTTTTAGCAGAAGGGGGGGAGGCGAACAGTGTCCCACATTAGAGAACTTGACTTAATGGTGTGGACGGGAGCAGGGGAGGAAGATGCTGGTCTGTTTGAGGTAGGACGAGGAGGAAGAATGCTGGCCCATCTTTGGACCTAGGAGATGTGTGGAATTCAGACCGAAGAAATGTTTTGAATGTTGAAGGTTTAGTTTTTCTTTTTTGCTGAAAAGACAATGCTAATGCTACATTTTCTATTGTAACTGTCTGTGAATTGTCTATACAGACTATACAATCTGATGTAACACTTATTTTGGTATCACACTGTTCTTTGTCATAATGTTTTCTTGAAATGGCCCGAGCGGACTTGCAACACGTGGATATAGACAAACCGATTAACAGACACACAATAATCTTAGTCTAGGACTAAAAGATCAAGTTTAATAGAAAACTCCATTGATCTTATTTTTTTGTTTTAGACTAGGCTTAATCTGTGTCTGTGTAACTGGGCTCAGTATTTCATTTATTGCCAGCCAAGGACAAGAATAGGCCAGAGACATTGTCACACAGTTATTTGGTTGTAAATAAAACTGAATAATTGTTCGATAAGTATAATAAATTGGTTCAGTTAGTATTGAAGAATTGACAGACTTGCTTAATATTGCATCACAATTATAAATTCAACAACATTGAATGCAATTATGTTTAACAATAAATGTAATTGTTGTAATTTTGTTTCCCAGATACTCTTATCTACTCTTTCCTAAAATATGAATGTCCTTTTTTTTTTTTAATTGTATTCACCCATGGCTCAGATGTATTTTTGTTTTGTCAATATTAGAATTTAATTGAAACATATTTAAAGATGTACATCTATTCTTAAAGCGGAAATCTATACCAGTGAAACTGTCATATTTGCTGCAATACAACAAATACGGTACTTACTAAACAATGACCCCCACGCACACATCGTGGCACGTTGTTGCACGCATAATTGAAGTGCGGTGTATGTACTACATTTTGTTTTTACCACCATGTTGCTCTATTGCATCATTACAACAGTACCAAACGCCGCTCGGTTTACCAGTGATGCTAGTTCATTGTATGCAGTTCTCACCTTAAGAGTAGTATTTTATTGTAGGTTTATAATATTTGAAAGCAAAAACAGCCGAACATGGCTACACCAAGCATTTTATTTTTTAGACTACCCAATTCTTCTCCCGTATTACATTTTTAATCTTCCAAACCCGGACAATGCTGAGCTACTGGTCCACTGGTCTTTACACCCGTATATTTTAATGGTTATTCCATGTCTGTACACCGCACTTTGTGCTGACCAATGAGGAAGTGAAGAACACTTGAAGCGTTGCAAAAAAGGTGTTAAAGAAAATTCCCATTCTCCTTGATTTTAGTATCCTGAAGTGTTTCTGCTGCTGTTTACCTAATATAATCATAAACCACATTTTTTTGCCATTAACCAATCCGAATTTAGACATTACTGTTTTGTGGGTCTTAAATTAGGGAATTTGAAATGAGAAAACGTATTTAGGTAATAAACTGCATTCATTAATTTATATTTCTTGAAGACATTGTGATTGAGTTGGATAATATTGATTGCATTTTTAAGTCTCAATATTTGTAGAAAATTGTGATATGACTTTCTCACATTTTCTAAAAGTTTGACTTTCATGAATTCACCAAGGTCTTTAGAGGTGTTGGGAAACTTGAGTGGATTGATGCTGAATTCTTCAAACGTTATGGTGTAATGCATTATAAGACATTGTTCTCAAGTTTTGGGATAACAAATCCACAAATGTGTACATCTTTCAAAAAGTATTTAAATCTCTAGGTTACTGAGCTCAGAGTATAATAAAGTATTAAGATGTTTTGTATTTGGCCCAATGTTCTTTGTATGCAGAGAAAACATCAAGATTCTTCCTGCACAAACCTGTTAGATGAATTTGTGGTTTTTTCATGGGTTGATGTCTTGTGCCTTTTGGAGGCATGTTTAACACTAGACAATGTTTTAGAACACCAATACAGCTAATGGAGAAAATAAATCATACCATGATACCAAGGTCATACTAAACCTCCAACTTTGTGGCATTATCAGGACTAATTTGGACATTTCTTTAATAAAAATTGCAAAACCAACCCCAAAAAACCTGCAAATGCATGTAATTAGTTTGTAGAATGACAGGCTTGATGGTGTGATAAAGCATAGAACAAGGAACAATATTAAACTTTTGATTACTTTATTATGCACATCAATTGGAATTTTTTATCATTTGCAGAATCACTGTCAGCCTATTATAAGGAATTTCTCACTGTAATCTGTCAAATTTATGACAGATTACCATAAATGCTATAGGTTTCACAAAGTACAGTTTATTTCTTTGATTTATAACTGCACAGGACAAGTAAAATAAACTGAAAATAAATCTAAAATGTCCCTTCATGTTAAAATTGGCTTGGACTTAATTATTTAAAATTGTTATTAATTTTATTAATTAATTAAGATGACTACCAAAAATGTAAAAAAGTCTGCTTGATTCTCTTACATTTTGAAATGTTAAAAAAAGAATGACAATTTCTTTGACATTTGTAGGCTACAGTAGTTATATCCCTTACATTTCTGTTCATAAATGTATGTTATAGAATTCCAGATAAGCATACTCTTCCCCCCCACAGATCCTCTTTTGCAAGCAGCAATTAAAAAATACATTGTACTTTATTCGGTTGTTAAAATGATAAATGGAATCTCTCTTAAGCACTCATTTATTGAATCAAATAACTAGTTCTATTTGGTACAACAGCTTTTGGATTTTGTAAGAAAATGTAATAATCCATTAAAACAGCATTTAGGATTTAGACTATTTCTTAAATTCTGGAATTGTTTAGTAGTATTTCATGTGCCATCTGTTATTTCAATAAATGTGTTCTTGACATCATAAATTATTCACCATACATTAATGCCACCAGTTGCGATTTAGTACAGCTGTTAATATTTTCTAAATGGTAAAAAAGACAAGGTTGCAAACTGGTATTTGTTCTTCAGTGTCTATCTTAAAAGATTACCAGACCATAAAACAATTGGCCAATATTCACAATAGTTTGAACTTGTATTGCGTAGGTTAGGCGAATGGGATTCTTCATAAATTGGGAGAAATGCGTATTGTCAATATTACACAGAAAATGGGAAGGATATCTTGTTCTCGATTTTAAATATTTACCTGTAGCACACACACATACTTAAATCAACAACTCAGAAACCTCCAATATACAAGCAAGAAATGCATTGTTTACCCATATTTGCCTTGTGTTGTCAATCATTTTATTTTGTAATTATTTTTGATTTGACCAAGAAAGAGATTGTGGTATTACATAAATATTTACATTGTTATTAAGTGACTGGTACATGTAATGTCTGTACAGATTTTACAGATGTTGTTTAAAAGTCAATTAAAATATATAAACAATCTCGGGACATTTTTACGAAGATTTAATTTGCTACAGTTCTTATTACATTAGGGGAATAAATGACTGTAGTCTAATGTAAACATCTGATGTTTTGATTTCCCATGTGTCTGCAACAATCAATTTGAATATACTATGGAAGGTTAAACTGAAATTTAAGGCTACTGCAGTTTTTCCTTCTTTTTTTTCCACCCAACCCTACATAGAACCCTGCAAGTCATAAGAGTCAGTAGCGGGACAGAAACAACAACAGCCAGGAGAAGTACCAGTACATCTACATTGTGGTAGGCATACCACGGCATCTTGTAGGACTCTGTGCGCAAGTGTGCTGTACCTTTGTGCCTCATTGCAAATTCTATCCAGAAGATGGCATTATCCATTGGTTTGACAGGTGTATCGTGGTGGAGCTTTGACATCCTGTGCATATTCCCTCTGTAAGGCTTACTTGGATCTAGAATGTCTGTCAAAGCCTGCGTCAAGGATTCCACCTCCAGGGTTGTCACCTCGAGAAACTTAGCCACGCCCCTGGCCTGCAGACGCACCATGTTGTCAAACTGGTCGAAGATAAGAGGAAGCCCTAACATTGGGACCCCATGGTAGATGGCTTCATAGATCCCATTGGTGCCCCCATGTGTCACAAAGGCTCTTGTTTTAGGATGGCCCAGTAGGTCGTTCTGAGGCAGCCACTTCACCAGCAGTGTGTTATTGCCTAGAGTAGAGGGCTTCTCTCCAGTGTGCCTCCACACAACCTTCTGAGGCAGGTGAGCAAAGGCAGCTGCAACAACCTCTGATATCGTTACGGGAAGGCTTCCTAGCAGACTCCCCAAAGACATGATCACAACCCCATGTTCCCCAGAGCTCTGTACAAATGCTTCTAAATCTGCTGGCAAAGGCCTAGAAGGTTTACACTGGAAGCCACCCATATAGATCACGTTGGGCATGGTGGGACGTGGGAACTCTAATACAAAGTCCACTCTCATTAGCCATAGATCTGCCCCCTGAATGAGGGAATAGATATTGGTGTTTGGGTCTGTAAATGTGTTGATCACACCCTGGTATATTGGTCTTGTTATGCTGTAATCTAAATATAGACCGATTCCATAATGAATAACATTTTTCACTTTGTTGACAAAACTCATTTTATCTGTGACCATGGACCCAATAGTGGGTATGTAAGAAAGTGGTGACGGTGCAATTGCAAAGTGACCCTCTGAACTGGTGATCCAACGGACACTGAGCACAATGGGAAGCCCCAAGTAATTTCCCAATATAACTCCTCCTGCTAGCACAGGATCGGTCAACATTATATCAAACCTAAATGCCTTTAACCTGTCCATTAGTAGTTTGTCCTCCATGGCTAAGTGGGCCATTTCAGCACTGCAGCGATGGGTCTCTGCCAGCAAATCAATGGTCTCCTTCTGTAACTTAATAAATGACAAAATGGAGCGCTCTTGTGTCCATATCTCCAGACTCCTCTTCAGAAAGGATGCCATGTACTGTGGATCCTCTAGGCTGCTGGCCCTGGACACATTCACTGTGATGGAGGAGTAATGGTGGGCGTGTTTAGGGACATACCAGCTGGTGGATGATCGGACCACTATTAAAGAATGTCCCTGCTGGTGCAGCTCTTGCAGGAGTTTATCCATGTTGAGCCAATGGCTGCCATCCACAGGGTATACCAGAATGTTTCCAGCCTGACTCTGAGCTAGGAACACCCACAAGAGACTTGCCAGAAGAACGAAAGCAGGATGTGAAGAGAAATGGGATGATTGGGCTTCATTGACAATCATTGTTTGTCTGGGGAGGAAAGAATGTAACAAATAAGGTTGATATATTCTATATTCAAAAGGTATTTGAATTGACCTCTGCAAACCACACATGAATTAATGTATCCATGTTCTAAAGCAGTGCTTCTCAACACACATGAATTAATGTATCCATGTTCTAAAGCAGTGCTTCTCAACACACATGAATTAATGTATCCATGTTCTAAAGCAGTGCTTCTCAACACACATGAATTAATGTATCCATGTTCTAAAGCAGTGCTTCTCAACACACATGAATTAATGTATCCATGTTCTAAAGCAGTGCTTCTCAACACACATTAATTAATGTATCCATGTTCTAAAGCAGTGCTTCTCAACACACATGAATTAATGTATCCATGTTCTAAAGCAGTGCTTCTCAACACACATGAATTAATGTATCCATGTTCTAAAGCAGTGCTTCTCAACACACATGAATTAATGTATCCATGTTCTAAAGCAGTGCTTCTCAACTCACATGAATTAATGTATCCATGTTCTAAAGCAGTGCTTCTCAACACACAACGCCCCCCGCATGTTTTAGATCTCATCCTGACTAACAAACCTGATGGACCTCATGAAGGACTCCATAATGATCTGACCATTTGAATCAGGTGTGACAGAGCAGGGAGAGATCTAAAACATGCAAGGCAGGGGGGTGCCCAGAAACAGGGTTGAGAAATATTGTACTGAAGCCCAAACCAACCATGATTACAAATATATACAATGCATATACACACCCACATTAATTGACGTAATTATATTTAAACACATCTAACAATGTAAAATAGGGTATTTAGGGTTTACTCTTAACCAAAACCAATTTTTATGTATTGTATACAATGCAGTTCAAATGTACTTAATAATAACTTAAAGACATTGTTGTGAGAGGAAGTACAAAATAATATTCGGATACATTACCCCCAAACTAGCACACCTGTAGCAAAACCAAATTTAAAAGACAACCCGCAGAAGAGGAAAAAAAGGAATCGTCGACCGATTGCAGCGATCAACTTACCTTGGGCGTGGAGATTCATCCAATGGCTAAAATCCATGCAACCATTGAAAAAAAGCAAGAGGAAGGTAATGGTTTCCGGTCAAGTTTGGAATTTTGTCTTGACTTTAAAACAACAAAACAAAGCACTCACAGATACGGTCAAAACAATAGACTTGAGCATGGTTAGAGTACTAGTAAGGATAATTAGATTTTCTTAGGTTTTCTGGAAAACCCGAGTGCAGATGACCCTGAACAAGCAGTCAAATAATCCCTACACACAGCCCTCAACATACCAACCGAGACGGTAAATAAAAAAATAAAAACTTTCCACCGAGTACACAGATTGGGAGCCCCGAACAGTGAAACCAGAGCCGTGTATATGGCTCTAAGAGAGACCAAGCGTCCCCGACCAATCATAGCCAAGTTTGAACATTTTCAACAAAAAGAGATGATTAAGAAAAAAGGCAGGGAGCTAAAAGGAACACACTTCGGAATTAACGATCAATTTCCTAGAGAAATAAATGATCGAAAGAAAATATTATGAAAGATGAAAGCACGCATATATTATTGTGGACAAATTATTTATAGATGGGCAGCTGTTCCGTGATCAAAACTTAACACCATGGTTATACTAGGAATAGCAATTCAAATACAGAAAATATCTCCAGGCCCACCTAACCATTACTATGACATTAAATCAGTTAAAAAATATTAATACAAACAATACAGGCCCACTAAAACTAAGGATAAGCATAAGCAGCTTATGCCTTTCAGCCCTTATTCTGAAATGTTTCACTACATATTTAAAAAGTAATTCCTATGATTTTTGGGGAACTTAATATAGCAAATTACAATTGCAATGGCCTAGCTGATAATAAAAAAAGAACTATATTGACATGGCTAAGGGAGCAAGATTATAACCTATGCTGCCTACAGGAAACCCATTCTACAATTTCTGATGAAGAAAAGTGGGAGAAGGAATGGAAAGGAAAGTGTTGAATACCTCAAAAGATCGTCGTAAAGGACATCATACTACCAACTATCATCCACTGGCTTTCAAAGAAATAAATAACATCATGGACACAGAAGAATTAGTCGACATTTGGAGATGAAAAAATCCAGACCAGAAGTGTGATACAACTGGAGGAGGCTTTCTCAAGCCAGCCATTTCCTTGTTCCTTTTCCAATTATGCCAAAAGTAAAAAAACGTATTAAAAGGAGATATAATGTACTCTGATCATCATTTAATTGGCATTTATATCACAATAACAGAATATCCAAGAGGACAAGGTTACTGGAAGTTCAATCAAACCCTACTGAGGGGCCAGTCTTTTCTATCAACGACAAAATAATTTATTACCAACTTCTTCCAGGATAATTCAGGCTCTGCAGATCCCCGTGTGGTATGGGATGCTTTTTAATGTACTTTCAGAGGCCACGCTATGCTACACTCAACAATAAACAAAAAAAGTACATGGCAAAAGAGAATCAAATAAAGGCAGAAATTACAAAATAATAGCAGAGATACAGTGGGGAGAACAAGTATTTGATACACTGCCGAATTTGCAGGTTTTCCTAATTACAAAGCATGTAGAGGTCTGTCATTTTTATCATAGGTACACTTAAACTGTGAGAGACGGGATATACAAAAATCCAGAGAATCACATTGTATGATTTTTAAGTAATTAATTTTCATTTTATTGCATGACATAAGTATCTGATATTTGATCAGAAAAGCAGAACTTAATATTTGGTACAGAAAACTTTGTTTGCAATTACAGAGATAATATGTTTCCTGTAGTTCTTGACCAGATTTGCACACACTGCAGCAGGATTTTGGCCCACTCCTCCATACAGACCTTCTCCAGATCCTTCAGGTTTCGGGGCTGTCGCTGGGCAATATGGACTTTCAGCTCCCTCCAAAGATTTTCTATTGGGTTTAGGTCTGGAGACTGGCTAGGCCACTCCAGGACCTTGAGATGCTTCTTACGGAGCCACTACTTAGTTGCTCTGGCTGTGTGTTTTGGGTCGTTGTCATGCTGGAAGACCCAGCCACGACCCATCTTCAATGCTCTTACTGAGGGAAGGAGGTTGTTGGCCAAAATCTCGCAATACATGGCCCCATCCATCCTCCCCTCAATGTGGTGCAGTCGTCCTGTCCCCTTTGCAGAAAAGCATCCCCACAGAATTATGTTTCCACCTCCATGCTTCACGGTTGGGATGGTGTTCTTGGGGTTGTACTTATACTTCTTCTTCCTCCAAACACGGCGAGTGGAGTTTAAACCAAAAAGCTCTATTTTTGTCTCATCAGACCACATGACCTTCTCCCATTCCTCCTCTGGATCATCCAGATGGTCATTGGCAAACTTCAGATGGACCTGGACATGCGCTGGCTTGAGCAGGGGGACTTTGCGTGCACTGCAGGATTTTAATCCATGACGGTGTAGTGTGTTACTAATGGTTTTCTTTGAGACTGTGGTCCCGGCTCTCTTCAGGTCATTGACAAGGTCCTGCCATGTAGTTCTGAGCTGATCCCTCATCTTCCTCATGATCATTGATGCCCACGAGGTGAGCTCTTGCATGGAGCCCCAGACCGAGGGTGATGGACCGTCATCTTGAACTTCTTCCATTTTCTAATAATTGCGCCAACAATTGTTGCCTGCTCACCAAGCTGCTTGCCTATTTTCCTGTAGCCCATCTCAGCCTTGTGCAGGCCTACAATTTTAACGCTGATGTCCTTACACAGCTCTCTGGTCTTGGCTATTGTGGAGAGGTTGGAGTCTGTTTGATTAAGTGTGTGGACAGGTGTCTTTTCTATAGGTAACGAGTTCAAACATGTGCAGTTAATACAGGTAATGAGTGGAGAACAGGAGGGCTTCTTAAAGAAAACCTAACAGGTCCATGAGAGCTTGAATTCTTACTGGTTGGTAGGTGATCAAATACTTATGTCATGCAATAAAATGCTAATTAATTACAAAAAAATCATACAATGTGATTTTCTGGATTTCTGTTTTAGATTTCGTCTCTCACAGTTGAAGTGTACCTATGATAAAAATTACAGTCCTCTACATGCTTTGTCAGTAGGAAAACCTGCAAAATCGTCAGTGTATCAAATACTTGTTCTCCCCACTGTAGATAGCATAGAACACAGTAAAATAGAATTACAAAACAAGTTCGACGAGAAACAAAAGGAAATGGAGCTGCTCACAAAAGACTAATCTAATCTTTTATCAAAACAAGGCCAAGTGGATGGAGAACGGTGAGAGATGTACAAGATTCTTTTTAAATGAGTAGCATAGAAATGCAGCTAAAGAAATATATATTTTTTTCTCCAATGGACGGAATCCAGCACGACACTTCTGACAATATCTTAAAAGAGACCACAAAATATTTAGTAGAAATATATTCTCATCAGCCTCTGCTATTCCTTCTCAACGAGGATAACTGTAAATACTTTTTCCCAGCACAAGGTGCGGCGGGCGACAACGTATGTCAAAAACTGGAATTATTAGAACAATATGAAGATTCAAGTATCCTGGGCCTGTTATTTATTGATTTTGAAAAGGCTTTTCATAAAGTGCGACTAGATTTCATTTATAAATGCATGAGCGATTATAACTTTGGTGAATCTATTATACAGTGGGTGAAAGTGTATAGTAACCCAAAATGTAGAATTATCAATAATGGATTTATTTCCAACAGTTTTAGACTGTTTAGAGGTGTAAAGCAAGGATGTCCATTATACCCTTTTTTTATTTATTATAACCATTGAATTACTAGCTAGCAAAATCAGAACAAATAATAAGATTAAGGGATTAGAAATCCAGGGGTTAAAAACAAAGGTCTCCATGTATGCAGATGATTCAAGTTTTACCCTCCAAGCATGGAATCTCTGAGATGTCTCATCAATGATCTGGATAACTTTTCAAATCTTTCTGGATTGAAACCCAATTATGAAAAGTGAAAGGGGAAGTTGATGTCCTGGGGATACACATACCAAGAAAATTAACAGATCTCACATCTAATAATTTTGATAGAAAAAGTATTTGACTTGAGCGAATAATGAAGCCTTGGACAGGAATGCGTCTCTCAATCTATGGCACAATAGCTCTAGTTAACTCTCTGGTCATTTCACAATTTACATATCTATTCATGGCACTACCTACACCAGAAAAATCATTCTTCAAAGCTTTTGAAAAAAAGATATTTTACTTTATCTGTAATGGTAAGCCGGGTAAAATAAATATATCATATCATATCTATATAATGACTACGAGATGGGCGGTGTCAAACTATTAAATGCCAGGGCTTTGAATCTTAAACTCTTATTATAACACAATTTTACTTAAATCCAAACTGTTTTTCTAGCAAATTGAGAGACTTATCCCATGTTTGAAAATTGACTATTTGCCATGTTACAGATTAAAGATTGTCATTTTAAATGGATTAACAATGGTACCTTGTTTAAAATATCAACATTCCTAAACGAATCAATGAAAAGGTTACAATTCCAATTCCACCCACCAGAAGAACCGGAACAAATAATACAGCAAATAATATGGCTTAACTCAAATATATGAATCGAAGGTAAACCAATATTCATAAGAAAAATGTTTGCCCAAGGTATCATGTTTGTTAAAGACATAACTACTAAAGATAGGAAAATAATATTGTACACTCAACTATTACAAATACACGGAAAGATAAGATCTGTCTAGAAAGCAAGGAACTACCTGGTCGACCTTCAATTAAAATGTATGCATGGCGAACAGGGATCAACCGTAAAATATATCTATTCCAACTGACTATAAAAAGTTTGACTGCAAAACCTTATAAACTTCAAAACATCTGGGAGGATATGTTTGATGTTCCACTTCCATGGCATCAGGTGTATGGCGTTGTATGCGACAACATTTGATGTGTCATTACAGTTGTTATTTAGAATTCTGGCAACAAAGAAGGTGCTCATCATATAGGGGATTGAGCAATCTGCATTGTGTAGACACTGTCAGGGGGAAACCAAAACAGTGGAGCATCTCTTTTGGTACTGTCCAATAGCTGTTAACTTCTGGAACCAAGTTCACGAGAGGCTGATGTGTCATGGTCATCAACTTAGAAATGAATATACAGAGAACGTGTTGCTAGATGATCTGAGGGACCATGGAAAACATGATTCTGCTTCTAGGTGAAATATTCACCTTCAAAGCTACGTCTAAGGATTCACTGCAGTTAACACAATTCAAGTATTTAATAAAGCATTATAGTACAGTAGAGAGATATACCAATTGAAAATGAAAACTTGTTATTTTATTGGGAAAGACGGTTGCACCTATGGCATCTAGAAGGATGGTCTTAATAGGAAAAAAAGGTGTATGGGTATAGTTAGGTATATTTAGGTAAGTATAGATGTACAAAATATGTGTATGGATGCCTATTTATGTATATATACAGTGGGGCAAAAAAGTATTTAGTCAGCCACCAATTGTGCAAGTTCTCCCACTGAAAAAAGTGAGAGGTCCTGTAATTTTCATCACAGGTACACTTCAACTATGACAGACAAAATGAGAAAACTAATCCAGAAAATCACATTGTAGCATTTTTAATGAATTGATTTGCAAATTATGGTGGAAAATAAGTATTTGGTCACCTACAAACAAGCAAGATTTCTGGCTCTCACAGACCTGTAATCTCTCGTTTAAGAGGCTCCTCTGTCCTCCACTCGTTACCTGTATTATTGGCACCTGTTTGAACTTGTTATCAGTATAAAAGACACCTGTCCACAACCTCAAACAGTCACACTCCAAACTCCACTATGGCCAAGACCAAAGAGCTGTCAAAGGACACCAGAAACAAAATTGTAGACCTGCACCAGGCTGGGAAGACTGAATCTGCAATAGGTAAGCAGCTGGTGTGAAGAAATCAACTGTGGGAGCAATTATTAGGAAATGGAAGATATACAAGACCACTGATAATCTCCCTCAATCTGGGGCTCCACGCAAGATCTCACCCTGTGGGGTCAAAATGATCACAAGAACGGTGAGCAAAAATCCCAGAACCACACGGGGGGGACCTAGTGAATGACCTGCAGAGAGCTGGGACCAAAGTAACCTCGCCTACCATCAGTAACACAATACGCCGCCAGGGACTCAAATCCTGCAGTGCTAGACGTGTCCCCCTGCTGAAGCCAGTACATGTCCAGGCCTGTCTGAAGTTCTCTAGAGAGCATTTGGATGATCCAGAAGAAGATTGGGAGAATGTCATATGGTCAAATAAAACTCAACTCGCCGTGTTTGGAGGACAAAGAATGCTGAGTTGCATCAAAAGAACACCATACCTACTGTGAAGCATGGGGGTGGAAACATCTTTCTTTGGGCTGGGGAGGCTTGGGGAGGCAATGTGGGGGTCTGGGTGTGCCTTGGAGGTGGTAAAGTGGGAGATTTCTATAGGGTAAAAGGGATCTTGAAGAAGGAAGATTTTGCAACACGTAATCACTCAATTTTGCAACACCATGCCTTACCCTGTGAATACGGCTTGATTGGAGCCATTTTCCTCCTACAACAGGACAATGACCCAAAGCACAGCTACAAACTATGCAAGAACTAATTTATTACTGATGTCTATAACGACGTGGTCAGCACATTCACCAGATCTTAGCCAAATTGAAATGTTGTGGAAGCAGCTTGATCGTATGGTGCGTCAGAAGTTCCCATAAAGCCAATCAAATTTGTGGAAGGCACTTCAGGAAGCAGGGTGTGAAATCTCTTCAGGTTACCTTAACAAATTGACAACTAGAATGCCATAGGTCTGCAGGAGTGTATTTGCTGCAAAAGGAGGATTCTTTGAGAGACTAACGGTTGAAGGACACAAATATTACTTCTTTTTTTTTTTAAATCACCCTTGTTCATTACTATATTTTATTATCATTCATTTTGATCTATTTCCTTTTCAAACACAAACCAACATCTACACGTGGCTGACTATAAAAGGCTGTATTTGTTGTTAATGCCGTTCCGAAAGATCAGTAAATAATAATAGCCTTTGATAACATAACAGCAACTGGAATGGGAATGTTTTTCCCATACAAATGAGGGATTTCCAGAGAACTTTTCAGCCAAGTATGCTGCGACATATGACTCCACTAACTCTGTGGCAGCTTCAGCACCAAGGATAGAGAACTTACCATTCGCTGTTCACACAAGTAGCGTATTCCATTGCTGGTGTTTTTATTCCACACACCGATCAAAATTACCTTTTGATTCCCCCGAGTCTTAATTATTAAACGAAACAGAACACGTACAAACATTTTCAACTATAAAAAAACCTGCATCGATTGCACACGTCTCTGCCCGTAAGCCTACTGCAGATGCCATTCCACATTCGCACCAAGCGTTTCCATTCGTTGACCGTCACGAAGTAGGGTGACCACATTTCAAACATCTGAAAGAAAATATGGTTTTTATCAAAGGAAACGTTTCCACGTTTATCTTTACTTGTACCTACAACATCCTTGATATTGGCTACATGTCAAAGTGGATACTGTACATTTTCTAACATAAATCGTGTTTTTATCAGATTGTCCAGAGATCACTTGACGCTCCTCTTATCAACCAACACACGTTTTGTCCCCTCAAAAAGTGCATGCAAAAACAGTGCCACCGCAATCTGATAAGTGGAGACTTGTAGACGTGAAATGACGTGCATCCATGTTAAACTCCACATTGAGGGATGTCATGCGCCAGTCACACAGGCAGGGGCGCAGATGAGATTTTGTGCCCCATGATGAGATTTTTATTGTATTTAATTAGGGGTGATCTCTTAATGATTAAATTTTGAGTACACTTTATAAAATTTGTTTGTAATAATACATGTATATATAATGAAAACAGCATAGACTCAAGCAGTCCATGTCAACTAGCATATTTTATATATGAAATGTTTAATCTGACATGACGGTAACAGACATGATGATGATGAGGAAGTTAGTCTATCCTGCTATCTACACTTTTTAGGAATGATAGATGCACCAAAAAACCCTGACCAGCAGGGGGCCATCATATTTTTTTCATCATATACACCTAGCATAAGCCATGGCAAAATGTTTAGAACTGCAGGGCTTTTTTATTATACACAATTTAACCTTTGTATAAACGTATATTTAAAAATGGTGACTACTGGCCATTCATGTAAATGAATGGATCAAAATATGACTACTTAAACATCAAAGCAGACAGTTCAATATTCTTAAGGAACTATTTATATTTACATACATACATCCCAAAAGTCTATGCCAAAACAAACGGACAAAACTTACCGTGAATTAAAACATTAGTATCTTGTCGTAAGTGGTCGATTTTAGTATGTAGTCTTTAAAAATAAGTTGTTTTCTTATTTCTGTATGGCAGCCTGCATTTCTTCAGGTAAACGTAAGTTTTAGTGACTGCTACATAAATGTCGCAGTTTAGCAAACCGCAAGTACAAATAAACTTTGACCCAGATTGTTGACATGGTCCGTGCTATAGCTGAGTGAGAGAAGGGGTGCCTGATCTGAGGCACGTGTTCTGGAATACAATGCCTGCACCAAAAAAGATTATGCAGAATGGATTATGTAAAATGATCGTGTTACACTAAACCTCTTATAATCCAAAAACAATGTGCTTATTAAAAGTGCAAGCATATCTAAATTATTCATATAGATTTTTTTAAATTAATACTGATGGGGACAATGTTCAGCAACAGGCAATAAGGAAACATTCCTGATTAGTTTGTCTAAACTTGTAACAAGATCTATGTCAAATTCCATGTGAACATTGGACGACAAGAAGAAGCCTTTGTAAAGTCTTCTTTTGTAAATGCTTCTTTTGTAAAGTGCCTTGTTAGGAATTATTTTGTAAAGAATGCCTTGACACAGCCTAGACTATGCCCAAGGAGACAACCTACACACCAAGCCCATAAATGACATGGCAAAAATGCAGACCTTAATTTGAAGGTCAACATTATTTGAAGGTTGACATCCTCAATCCCTTTCAGCTGGGCGATGGCGACACTACAGGCCATGAATCTTCGTACAATTAGAACGTGTGGTCACACATCTTCAGGTTCCGTTGCACTGGATTAAGACCCTCGCGGAGAGGTTTCCCAGATTCTGAGAGCTGCCTGGACCTCGAGCCTGGTTTAAAAAGGCAAAATGTTACTTATAACCAATGTTAATTCATGGCAGTACTACTGAAATCACGAGGGAAACCTTTGTTGGACTAAACAAACCACAGCTATCGATGTCAGGATGAAGCGCCCGTTTATACTACATTACTTCCATGATATTGAGAAAATCCTGTGAAACAAGCAGAACTAAGAGACTTGTCCCTCTAGTGTCAGAGAATATTTTTTTGGGACAACCCGGTGGTAGAGGAAAGACAGAAGGCTGTATTCAGGTATGGAAAGTGGGGATGGTTGGGTTGAAGGAATGATGTCTACTGATGCAACATTAAAACAAAAGGTAACACTTTCTAAAACCCTGGCTGACCAGAAAGTCTAAGTTTAAGCCTTAATTATCCCCCTGGTTGACATATGCCTAGGTGGTATCTATAGGGTGGTATAGTCAGCATGGATTTCCTTTTTCCATTATATTCTAGCAACTCCCACAGTCAAGTCGGGTGCCTCCAAAAGTGGAACTCATCAGTCAAGTGATGAATCCTCCTAGATGAATCTGCAGTTTAGAGAACAGATGAAGGGCTTGTTTTGGATGCCTAAGAGGAAGACATGCTGAAATCTTCCATTGGCAGTAGCTGCGATGAGTTGCTGTGAGTTAAGTACTGGCAATATAATGACAATATTTTTTTGTTGAGAACCAACTATTACGTTCAATGACAAAATGGCCAAACGCACGTGAGACAGGAAAGCATACAGAAAAGAAAAAACTACAGTATAAGCAAATAAACATGGGTAATAAATATAGATTGAATTGATTCTCAGCTTTTATTTTAAAATTAGAGACAGGTTCAGCAAAAATCTATATTGAGAAATTGGGAAGAGTAGAAGAAACAGTTAAATAATGTGTGTTTTAAATAAAATAGTTTTTATAATAGTATATCTTGCTTTTATACTTCAGTGCTTACATGTTATATAGAAGGTACTCGTGGAATACATTGTATAATTTTTATTAAATATGAATCCATGAAGCCTTTTTAATAGCCTTTGTTAAGTAAATACAATACTATTGGTTGACATTGGAAATATACATTGTTCAAATGCAAACCACCAGTCACATATTCATAGACAGCTAACAGTGCAAAAACTGCAAAAAAAAGAACTGACACTTACCAAATGACGATAATGGGAAACATTACTTATTGTTGAAAGTTCATCTTCTAAAAGGCAGATGTTAAAAAATTTGCCAGCAGAATTGTTGAAAACTTCAAATTGACAGAAAATTTAGTCAAGGCAAATGTTAGCTATTTGCTGTCAGTGAGTGACGTCTCTCCAGCCCTTAGAAAGGCATACTAAGCCATTTGCCTCCTCCAAAACAGTCCCACTCATTACAAGTCAAATTGTTAGTGTTTGATTCTACTATCATTCCAAAATGTGTCTCTAATCTAGTTGAATGGCAGGTGCAATGACATGGGCAGGAGCCTTCTGTCCAAAGATTGAAGTTCAAAACTAATGCTGGATCCCAATAGGAATTACCCATCGCTTTGCGAGCCAACGCCTTGTGGGTTTGGTCGCACATTTCTGTTGAAGTTTTTCAGAAATGTTAGTAAATGGTCATTTTTGGGAGAAAATCAAGACATATTATGATGTAGTATATACATCAACACTTCAAATTAAGGCTAGATGGAATAAGTAAGGTATTAGGAAGTGAACAACTATAACATTAATCTAGAAAGTCACACAAAGAACAAGTGATTTAAGTCACCTTGCCAGAAATTTACCAAAATGCCAAGTATGACATGTCACATACAATAAATACTTTAATTGAAGTGGTTCTTAAATCCACACTGGGATCAATGAAAGGTCGGTTGGAACCAATTTCTTTAAGAGTATTACAAGTAATGTAGAGATGATCTTAAAACATCAATTGATGCTGGAAAACAACGGCCATACACAGCTACAAGTCCTAAACTCCGCCTAAACTCCTAAACCACGCCTATTTCTAAAACGTATTATCTAAAATCTGATTTTAAATCTAACCCTAACCTTCCATCATGAATGTTTCCCATACAGCCAAATTTGACTTTGTGTCAGTGTTATCTAATGGAAACCCTTAGATGCAGTAGCATCTATCCTCCCCTCTCAGTCCTACCCCTTGCATAGAACAGCCCATTTTAATGTTTGCCATCACCATAGGACGAGTGCGGTAAGAGAGATCATTTTTCAGCATGTAGAACTAAATTCTTGCTCTCCTACTGCAGCCTGGGCTGTATAATCAATTATCCAAAAAATATTGAATTAAAAAAATCTTTAAAAAACCAGCAACATGAAATATTCGGACAAACGAGAAGAATTACAGTCATAGCTACCTACCCATGACCATACATTTGGGCAAACACGTTGAAATATACCCTGAATCATTTCATTTTCTTCCGCATTAGTCTAGTTAATTCCAGAGATGTCTGAACAATTTTGTGCTTACATTTTTTTAAAACAACAGATGGGACATCACGTCGGTAAACATCCTTCAAACGTTTTTTCGGTCGGATATGAATTGAATTCGAAAGTGTAGAACACAGGATTTTCCGTTTTTCGAAACTCTCCTATCCGTTGACGTCCTTGGACGTGACCGGGTAAGTAGGCTATTTTAATTCAGTTCAGTGGTTTTCTATCCTAATTGTTGGCTCTGGATATTATTGCCTCAAAATGCCTCATCATATTTAAATGACCTGTGAAAATGGCGTTGATTGTTGTTGGAGTCGTTATTATCAGTCATGTTATTCTATATGCCTGTCTCTGTATAAAACTATTGAAGCATTGATGGCATGTATCCGAATATTATGACAATATAGGCTATAGCCTACAGACAACTCATTCAATATCATGTATCCAACATGGTGAATAGACATTTTAAGGCTACCTTTATTTTTCTGAGGACTACAATAAAACCTTAATCACTTATAACCTGCAAACATATTCTTACCATGTAGCTCATCTAGATAAGATACAATAATGTTTTGGGCAGCTGGAATAGATCAATATTCAGTAGAGCATAACTGACATCTGGAATCCCTAAAATCCTGATTTTGCGTAAACCTGTGAGTGGAATAAGGCACCCCGCAGGCCTACCGGTAACTGATATAATTTATATGAGTATGATTTATTTTATATCTAAATGCATGGAATCAGTGCACAGAGAGTAGTTATTCTGTATCATGAGCCATAGCCGGTGCATCCGTTGATAACCTTGCAGTAGCTAGGCCAGCTCACAGATAAAATGTAGCATATTCGCGAAGGCAGAATTTTAGTCTTTGTTTTAACGCAACGAAATACAATACGTTCCTATCTTATTTTTGTATGTACTGCAATTCCTTTGAAATATGTTACATATAATTCATTTTATAATTCGTATTGTGCTCATTATAACCCTCTTCCACTTCAGAATTTCTTTTATAAATAAACGAATAGGCGATACAAAGATGTATATGTAACTCCCTCTTTTGATGTACATTTCTATCGTAAATGAAGGATTAAGGGGTTTTCTGTAGACCAAGGTTAAGAAGTGATATCTGAAGGTTACAAGTAAAGGGCACGGTGGATTTGTACAAACACTACTACAATAAAAAATATTTCAGGGTTTCAAGAGAAAGAGACTAGAGTGTTTTTAATGTATAATATAAAGAAACATGTTTCGAATCGCTCTTTAATGCTGTAGAAAAATCTGAAATTCGTATTATCGTGTAACGATGGAGGAGCTTTTCCCCTTTCATCACTCGGTTGCAATGACTGTATTAAGCTCAGAGGAAAGTATCCTCTCGGTATCCCAGATCGCTGAGCATCATGGCTGTGCGCGTCGCGTTGGTAAGAACCATTCTAGACATGGATTGGATATTTACATTCGAGCGTCACGACGTTCGTTCAAAAGGCGGGGTGGGGGGGGGACGAATATATTCTGGAAATGTGTTTAACCTTAAAAATGTACTTGGGTTTTTGAAGATTCCTGTGCCCATGTAGTACTTTGTCATATATGGTTGAGGAATAGCATATAATGCATGTAATTCTCTGTTTAATGATGATGAGGAATGGAGGTTGTTATGCAAAAGCCATTATAACATTTTCAGAAGGGTGTAGGAGTGATGTTGGGGTGTAGGATCAAGGCCTCCTTAAATTTATGCACATCCTCATGAGCACTACCAGATTATTTGTTTTAAACATTGAAGGCCCTATTTTAACAAACGGACACAACTGCAAATCTTATGGCAATCCCTACTTGATTTAGGGTGTCTGAAAGGATTCATATACTATATATACTGTACATATAAATGGTTTGTGAAAAAAGACTGCAATTGCCTCTGAGAAAAAGACTGCAATTGTAAAGTAATCAATTGTCTGTCCTTTGTACAAACCATCCCATAAAAACCTTGTTACCTACAGATGTAGATGTAACTGGTGTCTAGTAAAAATTGTACTCTCAACCAGATCATCATTTTTGTACACTAAGGCTTGGAGCTGGAATAACCAGTGTTTCTGCCCAGTTAGGTGTTGACATAGTTTAGGTGTTGCACAGACAAAAAGTTACTGAACTGCAAACAAACTAAACTCGGATTTCCTCTCGAGATCTCATGTTGGTTAGCTACAGGGGCTTTTTTAAGGGATCCTTAGAAGCATTCACTCTACTAAAAAAAAGCACTAAGTGAATTGTATTAAGTTCTCAAAAATGAACTTTTATTCTGACTTTTATACTGCTTTTATACTGCTCCAAAATATTAGATCATATACACTTATTGGAGCCATTTTAAAAATTGCTTTGACAAGTCTGCAGAAGTTGTGCAAAACCAACATTTACAAATAAAATTAAAATTGTCACAGGAAAACAACTTGCTAATACGGGATTCACCTGAATTCACATAGGTACACGTCTCTCCTTTAATGATGAGAATCAACACAAGTAGTCTACCTTGAAACAATGTCCACTTTTTTCAACAGTACTAGGTTAGACAACTTTGTTATTTTCCAAAACATGATTAAAAAAAACATTAATGAGAGGATGGTAAAATATGTTTGGGTTTGAATCCAAATGGAGAAACTGTAACCAATAAGGCCTCTACTTCCTAAACTCTAAATCAATAGACCTCTATCTAAAAAGTATGTTTTCCTGTCCCAGTAAAGGGTGTGGGACTCAAGCAACTCTTCATCAGAAATTGTCTTTAGTCCAAATGATGAATTGTATTTTCAAGACACATAAAATCCTACCAAGACTCTGTAATCCTTACAATCTGAGAGTTATTTTCAGACTTTGGTGTACAGTCAGTTAAGGAGACCAATCGTTTTTTTTCTCCATTAGCAAATGTTCACATTTTCAGCTGGGGTTGAAAGATACTGAAGAGATTAATGACCCCTTTTCTTATTTCTTCTCCAGCCTGGATAAATCCCACACTCCTTCTGCTGAAGCATCCCACTCTGCACCTCAAACATTTCATCTCCATTTTCTATTTACTCCATACGAACAGATTTCTCTATGGATTGGCGTCTCTCTTGTCATCACGCTTGATGCCCTATTTGCGGGTTGTGAAACAAACCAAATCGAGGTATCTCCTGAAATAAACCACATTGAACCACACAACCAGACAGATACACAGGCTCTTCCACACATGCCTTGATATGGAGAATCGTCGAAGGGGCAGAGGAAGGAGGTGTGTGGGGGAACATTAGTCTGAGCATCACATAGTCAAGCACACCCCACTTACTGACCCAGGCACTGACAAGGCTTTCGGACAATCCACATTTTCTGAAAAATCTGTACACTTCTATCATCGCACATTGTCATGGGGGACTTAGCCAATAGCTCAGTGGATTTCCAACCCAAGAAGCAAAGTAGTGGAGGGGGAATGGAGGTCAACCATGCGGGAGATTTCGGGGCTACCTTGGAGGACCTAAGGGACCTAATGGAGCTAAGGGGTGCGGAGGCCATTCACAAGATCCAGGAAAACTACATAGACACAGAGGGCCTCTGTCAAAGACTGAAAACCTCCCCAGCTGACGGTGAGTCTCTCTTACACACACCACTCTTAGAGAGACATACATCACTCGTACAACAAGTGACCTATCCGTCTTCCTTACTGAACAAACTCAGTAAGCCAAACCAATTCATCAAATCAACAGCTTTTTGAGTAAGAGCCAACTGATGTTAAATGTCATTGCGCCACTGCCATCATGTTTCCATAGATGGCTTTTTTTTAATCAGATCTGTGCTGCCCTCGTCCGCACAGTTTTTCATCTGGATTTGTGTGTTCCCAACACTGTCTGCCTGATCACACTTTAATCTAATGTTGCTAAGCTACAAAACAACAGTACTGGTGGCTGTAAGGCAGAGAGACACCCACTCTCATTCATCATGGCCTCCTGCAGTACAAATCAAATTGGCTTAAGGAGACATGCTCAAACCACTATGCAAGTATTTCATGTTTTCAGTATAATTGCATTATTTGTCACTATGGTTGTTTTAAACTACAAACGACTGTTTTCAAATTTTTCTGTTGACCTTTAATTATACAAGCCTTGCTGATATTGTACCATATTACCTTTAAGATCTAACACCATTTATTTTGTCATAATGTTGAGTTCAATCACTTGAGTGGAAATGAAGAAGTTTTTCTGAACCATTATTCCAGATTTTTAATAATTCAACACACCTAGTGTCTTCACAATTTTATTTGTTTATTATTTCTATTTATCTATAATTCAGTAAAAGTAAATACTGGCTGTTTCATTTAGCGATGAAGTGATGAGGAATTTATATTAACCTTTTATTACCATGGAAACTGTGGGAGTATCGTCGGATGTGACTTTTCGCAGAGTTTCTTTTCAGATTAATTATTAATTTGCATATCTTTTAGCCCTGAGATGTCACCACTCACATGGTGTTTTATCACCAGACTGTTTCACAGATCATTTCTGAACCCGGTCAAGGTGAAATGGAAAGCTGTGCAGTGCAGAACTAGCTCTGGTTATAGTGAGAGTACATTTAGATTATCCAACCATGGGTGATAAAGAGGAGGAGACGAGGGAGGGAGTATATACAATGTAAGAGAGCGCGCGAGAGAGAAAGAGAGTGATGGTTGGGTTGCCAGTAGCAGCAGGTGACGTTTGGCAGGGGAGGACGAGGAGTGTGTGACAGTCTGTCTCGGTGTGTATGCCAGGGCACACACCCCACGGAGAAGCAGACCCACACTGACTTAGCCATCTGTGCCATTCCCAGCCCATCTATATCACTTATACAAGAGAGCGCCCAGTACCCATTTTGTTTACCGTGTAATCACCATTTTTCACAAAGGTTGGGGCAGAAATTATTGGTACCCCTTTTGCACACACAGGATTTTTGGCATTGACAGAAGAACGTAAAAACAATACCTACACAAATAAATGGTGATGGATCTTCAAGACTATGAGACATAGCTTATTTTCTCTGCCAAGAGGCTTGCATTGACCCTAAGCACCCAAATAATTGTAATAAAATGGTCAATTGGCCGGTCACAATCAACATATTTAAAGGCCACAGTCTCCAGAACTGAAACCGATTAAAACCTTTAGGTTGTTGGGAAATTGTTAAAAAGTGCTAAGGACAATGATCTGGTAGGATTCTTGATGTATGAACGATTTAGTGAGAAATCTAAATGAGCTGTCAATTTAGCATAACATAATATTATTTCCCAGTTTTGCTTATGTTTAGCTCAGTAATTTCTGACCCAGCTGTATCAATTCATAAGTCCAATTATGTTTTACCCTATACATAAGAGTTTTTGGTCTAAATTCCAGCACATTGAATTTGAAATTAAATATTTACTAAGAGGTTAAAGTGCAGACTGTTTGCTTAAAATATATGGTGCTTACTGAAGTTTGAACCTTAAACATTGATCCTCGTTTTGTAAACATAGTCCAACATTTTGAGGGGACCTGAAGTTATTGGACAAGTTAACAATATATAAAGACAACTGAGAAATATAGTACTTTGTTGCAAATCCCTTCTTCAATGACGGTCTAAAGTTTGCGATCCATAGAATTCTGCAGACACTGGGTATCTTCCAGGATGAGGCTCTGCCAGGCCTGTACTGCAGCCATCTTCAGGTCTTTCAACATTACAACACTAACAGTGTCTACACTGTATGTCTGCTTTTTGAAAAACAAGAGCATTTCTAAGTGATCCCAAATTTTCGAACAGTAGTGTACCTTAAGTTGCATATGGGAGAAAATGATACCTACCCACTTACTTTCAAAAGTTACTCCAATGCCTTCTTGTAGCATTTTACAATAATCCAGTTAGGTGAATGAAGTGATGCTGTGCATTCTGTTTAGTAGCAGTTTCTCCTCTGTCCTTCAGGCCTCTCCGACAATCCGTCAGAACTGGAGAAACGTGGTCAGGTGTTTGGTCAAAACTTCATCCCTCCAAAAAAGGCAAAGTCTTTCCTGGAGCTGGTCTGGGAGGCCCTGCAGGATGTCACTCTCATAATCTTAGAAATAGCTGCCATCATCTCCCTCGCATTGTCCTTCTACCAACCACCTGGGGGGGACATTGAAGGTAGGTGTGTCTGTCTTTCCGGGTATCAAACGTGGGTTTGCGTTACTAATAATGCCTGTCTTCAAAACCAATCACTGAATGCACACCAAACCGTCTAAAAAGTGTACATCTTACATGAATACAAGCAAAAGAAATGATGGCACCGGTTCCATGTCAAAAATCTAGTTAAATGTTATTATTTGAAGTTTGAGTCCTAATATTACACTATAAATATTGTAGAAATATGTTTAGGGAACATGGTTCCATTATCCTGGGGAATCTCTAGAAAAAGCATTGACCCACCAAGCATCTCTGAATAATCACCTCAGAGTATAGCTCAAACTCAGAAGGTGTTTTTTTTTTTATCCCAATTAACTCTGTCAGTTATATCTAATGTCAGTTCTATATTTGACAGTGTACAGGTGCTGTCTTTTTTAATAATAATGTGTGAGATGTGTATCATACTATAACATATTCTTTGGGTCTTTTTTGGGAGAACATTGCAGTAACAGGTCAAGAGAGAAATAGACCTCAACCAAAAGTCTAGGCACTAGACATCAGATGAGATAATAGACATTTTCAGTGGTATTATTCCGGGTGATAATGGACATTTTCAGTGGTATTATTCCCTTATTGTAATTGTGGTCCCGGCTCTCTCTTTCTCGTTGCCTCTGTTTCCGCAGCATGTGGGAACGTGGCGACTGGGGCAGAAGACGAAGGCGAGGCGGAGGCTGGTTGGATTGAGGGCGCGGCCATCCTGCTGTCTGTCGTCTGCGTGGTGCTGGTGACGGCCTTCAACGACTGGAGCAAGGAGAAGCAGTTCCGGGGCCTGCAAAGCCGCATTGAGCAAGAACAGCGCTTCGCTGTGGTACGCAACGGCACCGTCATCCAGATCCCAGTGGCTGAAATGGCGGTCGGGGACGTGGCTCAAATAAAATACGGTCAGTCCAGGATCAGGTCATGTGCTGTATTATACCTGGTTAGACCATTTATGTGGCTACCTGTTCATAATTCCGTTTGTACTTCTATTACCAAAAGTCATTAATATTGATAATTGAACATGCCATACCCTTCAAGTTCCATTACACCCATTTAGTGAAATTATTTGAACAAAGCTATTTTAAAAGTATCAGGATGCAAGCTGAAGGATGGATGGCCATTTCTCTGGGAGTTGAAGCAGTTCAGATGGTATCAAGAGTGGACGGAGCCTGATGGTCTTGGAAGCAGCCCATCAGTCGGCATCAGAGAGACTGTCAGGTCCGCAGCCTCAGCAACGCAACTTCGCTGTCCCCTCAAGTTCTCCGTCCACTGGCTGATGTTTCGGTTGGTTAGCTGAATAGCCATTCCTCCCCCCTAACACAGTATAGCACCCATTTAGGTGATGCTATTCAAGAGCAACAAAAAAGGTGCTGAAATATCACCACCCCATGTTCACGGTTTGAACAGCTAATCATGTGGCCCAGGGTGGTCTAGTAGTCTAAGCCCCTGACCCTGGCACACATGAATGAGTCGGCATGGGACTCTAGCCCACTGCCTTATGACTCACTCTCCCCCATCTTCCCTGTGATTCATGCACTGTTCTAGCTCTTCAATACAAAATAACACAATCATTTGGCCTTTCCTACTCCTTGATAAATACCACAAAAATATAATATCTTAGTGTTGCCACTTCCTAAGGTCATGGTCCTCTCTTCCCTCAAGCTTTTGTCATAAAAATCCCAACAAACAACAACCACAGATGTATGCTACCATCTTATATTCATGGAGTATTATCATCATAGTCATAGCATTCACTCGTCAATTTTAAAAGGACCATTTCAACAAGATCAGTCATGTCAAAAATGACAGTGACATTTTCTTTGGTTATTTTATTTATATATTAATAATAATTTCCCTACTGCAGTTGAAATCAGCTGCTACCGTTATTGGCCCACCCTTAGTGAGAAATGAAGACAAATACAGAAAATGTGTCTAGGGTCATCAATACCTTTATAACATTGTTAGTGTCAAAACACGCCACGCTCTTACTTAGGGAGAGCGGGGTCAAGCAAAATGAGATTATGACACATGCATTCAGGACTGTAAATCGTTTCTAATAAGAGTGTCTAGTAAATCTCTCAACCATAATTTGTCTTAATTTTCTGCAATTAAACTTGAAATCAATCCTAATAACTGATATTGAATTTCCAGTCAAATAGCTGTGTTTCCTGAATCATCTCCGTTGTCTAGCATTTAGCCGTCTTGACACAGTACGAGTGTGGGATAAGCTGCTCTGCACCCTTTATTTCAGCACCTTATCATGGTTTTATCTTGAAGCTCTGCGTAATCTTCCTTTACGAAATATAGCGTTAACCTGCAAATAATGCGTTGGTCCCACATCTTTCTCACATCACTCTCCTAAATAAGAGAATTATAGATGTGCCCCATGGATGATGCCTCGCAGTTCAATCTGTCAGTGCCTTGCAGTTCGAACAACCACAAAATATAGGCAACATGAAGAACTGATGCATAGTGGGTTAGAAAAAAGCCCAATTATTAGTTGCTTCATTGCAGGAATAGGGTTGATATCCTGCTCCTAGGGTTCTGGAGGGCAATGAAGTTGGCCAGCACCATCTGGGTTTTAGAGGTTAGTAATCAAATACGGTTGCCTTACCTCGTTGCGTTTTAGCGACTTCTAGTAGCGACTCGGACTTCTGTGAACTCAATCACGCATGTACTATAAGGATACTGGTCTAGACTTCCTGGTTGATCGAGCAGCATGATAAGAACCAGAATAGCATTGAATGTAATTTGGAAGGCTGGTCCGCTGGGAGGTAATCACAAATTGGATTTCACAAAATTGGAGAGAAAATGTGTATAAAAGTTCAACGTAAATGAACTAGGGCAATGTGGGAAATTGTCGTTGTTCCTTCAAGTCGTACATAGCTATTAGCAAGCACACGTAATAATAATGGCTATGTAAGAAACTTAGAGTTGAGTATTGCTTTTTTTGCACATGTACATTTTTCTAATACTACGTATATATATAGTACCTACCAAAATAGTATTTTTTATCTTGAATATACAGTATGTGTCAACTTTTCAAATGAATAAATCCACTGTATTTTCATTTAATCGATATTTAGATGGCTTAACATTGATCCCTAATATTCTGAAACCATTTTCCTAAATTAGAGTCAGTCTACAAATTTCACTGTACAAATCTACACTGTATGTAATAACACAACTATTGTGGATAAAAACGTTTTTGAGGATAAGCCTTCCACCTTTTGGCTTTTTCACAGCTATCTGTGAAGTGCATATAAAAAGCCTGCATAGAACATTTTACGTTACTAAGTCAGAATTGGACCTATCAAAGCGGCAGACTGCCCATTCCTTATACTTGGCCTTTATAAGTCTGTGGTGCCTTGTGTCCTACTGCTTCGCCTCCCACACAGGTGATCTTCTGCCTGCTGATGGCATACTGATACAGGGCAACGACCTGAAGATCGATGAAAGCTCACTGACGGGAGAGTCTGACCATGTCAAAAAATCTGTTGACAAGGACCCTATGTTGCTGTCTGGTGAGTTGTTCACATACAATAAAGTTGTCATGTTACTGTTGGCTGTGAGGTCATAACAGAGATGTTAGCCTCTGTGCAGTGTGTGTATGTGTTAATTGTGTCTGCTCAAATTGAGTAAAGCTATACAGCTTCAGCCTATTTGACATTTTAGTCATTTAGCAGATGCTTTTATCTAGAGCAAGTGCCATCCACTAAAGGTGTCTTGGAAAACCAACATCTGACTATTATCGTGAGTACGCTTTCCTTCATCGAAGCCATTAGTCAGTGTCAGAGCAATCAAAGTTGAGTGAATTTATTTCTCGGGTGGGAGGGTACACCAGATTTACAGATTTATGGTGGTGGAAATTGTTCATCTGTCTGCCGCTAGCTCTAGCAAGCCTGTACCTGTGCATGCTTGCTGCTCATGGTTAGGTCAAATGCCAAATCCCAAATGTCAGTTAATATATTTGCATCTTGGCCCTCATTCACTGATCTCCTCTCTTTAACACGCTTAAGGGTGTTCTTCATCACATTGAATGGAAGGTCTTATGCTTTTCAGAACAAAACAAATGTGGG